>QFDD01000046.1:0-96276 GCA_006871305.1 Vachellia collinsii | reverse complement strand
CACACACACACACACACACACACAAATAACATTTGATGGCGAGAGAGAATGAAGAGATTTATTAATTCATAAAATGAAGTGTTAGATGAGTTGAGGGTCAAAGCTTGATTGGGCAGCATGTGAATGCGAAGCAGATCATGAACACACGAGCTTCATCTCTATTTTCTATACGTACATCATTCTTTATAAGTATATATAACCAAAATAAAATAAGATAAATTTACAAATACAGAGCAACACTGTTTTGTTTATATAATAGTACTTTGTATTAATTAATAATATTTTTTAAATTTATTAGCAACATGAGATGGACTATCAATATTATTATAGCTGGCTATATTCAATGAAATTTCTTAATGAGCCACATATTAAAAAAAAAAAGATGATGAGGTAATGAGATCTGAATGAACATTAACTTTGTCATTTTTTATTTTGATGGTTGAAATTTAATTAGAGTTGGTAATGTGGGCGCGGGGTGGTTGGGATTTTCCCAATCCAGTCCGTCACCATTTTTTTTTTTAATTTTTAATTTTTTTTTTATATTTTTCTTACTCATAATATTTTTTTTGTTTACGTTTAAAATAACTTTTTTATTTATTTCAATACCTCAGATAATTTTTTTTTCATAAATTTAATTAATAAAAATACATTATAACTTGAACATAAAAAATTAATTCAAATTTTATATAATACAACTTAAAGATATATAATGCACTTTATAAGATTGGATTTAAACTAAATATAAACTAATCAAATGATCAATAGACATACAATATTAATTAAGTTTACATTATGATTAGATGTTATCCACATATCTTTTATAAAACAATTTTAATTTTTAAAAATTTAAAAGAAAAAAAAGGTTGGCGGGTTGGCCTGCCGCGGGCCAGGCTCAAAACACCCGCTTACATATGGGTTGGGATTTTCCCAACCCAACCCGCCATGGGTTGGCGGGCTCAACCCACATATTACCAGCTCTAAATTTAATGCACATTAGGAGGCTACTCTTGTTGGATGTTAGATTGGAAAGCACCCATGTCCAAATATTAAATTTGATGTTAACAAAATTAATCTTTTTGTTAAAAAAAATTGGTTGAAATGGGAAATGATCCCTGCAGCTTTCATCAGGCAGTACATATATTCTTAATATCATATTAAATACTATTAATGCATATTATACCGAAGAGAATGAAAGTTCCTTAATTTGATCACTAGAACTAAAAATTACTAGTAATTAATTTGATTATTTCTTTCAAGAGAGAGATGCTTTTTCGAGACCTAACATATGCTGAAAAACGTGCACACCATTTCTTTCATATGCATAGTTTAATTTGACAGTTCGAAAGAGAATATATATATATATATAATTATATATATGGTTGATAATTCAAGTTCGAAAGTCAAAGTACTTTTCAAATCGTATATATTTCAATCCAAGGCCTTCCCTTTGTACTTTGTTGCATATGATATATGTATATATATAATATTTAGTTTATTTTCATTAAAAACAAATCTTTAGGTCTCTAGAAGCTTAATTTTTCTCTCCCTTGATGAAAGGCATCAAGGAGGAAATTTTAGGATATTTTTAAAGTAAAAGTATATGTCTGTTGTCATGAGTTTACGTCAAATATTTATTTTATTCTTTAAATTTATAAAGTGTATTTTGAGTTTTTGAAATTAGCATTGGTGGTTACAATTAATAAAAATACTAATTCAACAAATTTAAATGATAATTATAAGGTTAAATAATGAAAAAACATGTTCAAATTTAATTTCTAATATAATCAATTTTATATGTTATAAAATTATTTAAGTTCGTTGAATCAGCAATTTTCCTCAAGTGAAACCGTACCAAAACTTCGTAATCGTCTACTGTTGCTTTTAAAGTATATCAATTGAATTGAGATATGATATTATATTCTTTCTGCATCCAAAATGCAAAAATAAAAAGGGGATGAAAAAGAAAAGAAAAGTTGTAATGAGATTAATTAGATCCCATAAATAACTAATGTCTTGTAACAACATGGCAATATGTCCTAATAATCTTTGTCTTTGGTAATCTTTTTATTATTGCATAATAAGAGGATTTTGTACCACGATATTCTCCACAACTTCAAAACGGATCCGAAGATTGAACGACCCGTTTCTTTCTCTTTAGCATTTGATTCTCCTGCTTCAATCTCATGCTTTTCTTTCTGCAGAAAATCCCGCTTAATTATAAGTTTTCTATTTTCATACATATACTAATTAATTTCAGTAGAAAAGTTACGTTAAAAAAATTTGTTTCAATTGAAGAAGAAGATCGAGAAACCTTACATTTATGAAGAGTTTAAATCCGATTTTGATCTGTCCTTTGTAAGTGTCATCTTCAAGCACCACATTGTATGGAGCCGGTTTTATTTCTATATATCCTTTCTCTGTCGCTTCTGAGATTATTCTTCCTATGTAAATTCTGCTTTTTTTAGAAAAAGAATGGAAATTATTCACAAAACGAACTTTACGTGCACAAAGAAAAAAATTTTGTCTGCTATATATATATATATATCTCTTTCATAAAACAAAAAAGAAAAAAAATGAAAAATATATAACCTGGATTCACCCACAAACCCTCCATTTGTAAAGAGTTGTGCGTCCATGATTGTACACTTAAGGTGCCTTAAACTCTCAATACTGTCATCAAATGACAATAATTCAAATGTGAATTTCTCATTCCACCAAGTTTTACTATCTGTTCCTGCATAATTATTCACAACCCAGTTACTGTTTATTTTATATTAACAAAAGTCATAATATGAGAAATAAATTAAATTCTTCATATATATATAAGGCATAACATTGCAATTAACTTCGAATTTTATGTTGAATAACTAATGTACTATTTTTATCTCAATATCTCCCATTTAGGAACATCCAGCTGAAGTATAAGAGTGGAGAAAAAAGTAACTACACCTGATGATATTTTGCTTCTTTGAGATTGATTTCCACATTCAAGAATCACATAATAGGATGGCTTTCCTGACAGAAAGTTCAAAAAACATACTTGTTTGGTTTAAGATATTAAAAATTGAAATAAAAATAGAGAAAGAGGTTATTAAAGAATGTATAAATATCAACTTTGGATTTACACAAGGAAATATTTTATATACCAATAAGGTGGGTGCGTTTAATGCCTTTAGCATAGACCAGAAGAACTTCAAGAATTCCGGCCTTCATGTTTCGTGTTCTTGATTTTGAATCCAAAAAAGATGGTAATTGATGTGATTTGATGTTTAGGAGTATAATATAGTAATGCCGATCGAAAAGTTGAATAATTATTATGAGCGGTGAATTAAAAAGTGATAAGTTTCTCAACCAAAATAAGTAGTTCCGGTTTCTACACACACACACTCTGGAGTTACGACTTGCATAGAATTTAATAAACGCAAAGAAGAGAAGTATTTTAATTCGTTAATTTATATATACTCAAGTTTTGCTTTCTTTCATCACACATTTTATGAATGAGAAGAAATTAAAGGAGAATTTCCTTAATATAATACATTAGGAAAAAATTACAAATTCTTTTAAAATATTCCATGTTTTTTAAAGAATGAACTGGTATGTATTTATTTTTTTATAGGTACAACAGAAACGCGTTATCTTATTCTTAAATTTCAAAGTAGTTTCTTACATTTCATCCTTCAAACTTAATTTGATAACGCCTTTATGATAAATCTATATATTAAAACGATTAATTAATTGTATGGCCGGTGATTAATGAACACACACACACACACACACACACACACACACACACACTAACCGATCGAAAACATGTAGGTAAACATATATACACCAAAACGTACGTTGTGTTTTGAATTTGATTAATGATCTTTATTCACGTTGCAACAGATAATAAGAACATACAATAAACAAGTGGTAGTAATTATGATGTGATTATGATCGATTGAATTGGAAACAATGGCCAAAATAATCAGAAGTATTAAGCATGCAGGGTCGATCTTCCCAAATCCCCCACAAGCAGGTATCACAAAGCCTATCGTCTCTCCAACCAATGTATATATCGAACCATTTGAGAGCGCCAGGCCATTCAAAGCTACAATAGTACTGTGTCCTCCCGAAGAAATTCACTCGGAACGACCACTCAAAGTGCTCCCCATAACGAAGACGATGAACCTTTAGATCGTCGTCCTTCGACTTGCAGTGAATCATCAGATCCTGATGGTGCTGTAAATAGTTGAACACTTTGACCTGTGTTTTCGCCAACATTAAGAATCCTTCAACCGCATTTGATGGTTTTGACGATGATGATGCCGACAATAACACCACCACCGACAGTATGAACAGGCCTATGTTTTGGTGAAATGGCCGAGACATGGCTTGTTCTCCGCTGGATCGAGTTGTCTTCTGGTGAAATGAGTTTGGTATTTAAGGTTTTAATTGATGCTGCAATGAGTTATTTATATCTATATATCTATTATGAGTTGGGAACCGCCTAAATTACCTTCCCGTTTTGGTTTTAGATGAGACTAATGGGACGGACTGTTGTAACTTAAAGTGATTATAAATAGAAATCTTGATTACTCAGTTATCGTCACCTGTGGTTTGGTATTTAACAGGGTGTATAGATCAGTTTGGCAACAATAAGAACGATAATAAAAATATTATTATTTGAAATTCAATACCTAAACGTATGCTCCTGGCTAGCTAGCTAGTTAACCAATAGAGTGTGTGTGTTACAAGAACAACGGCACCACTAATTACTTCAATAGCTTCAATCATCATCAACACACAGGCTTTGAAATGCTGTAAAAAATAATCAAATTACGATTTGAAATAAAGTCAACAAAAGCAAGAAATCATTTGTGTCAATGCCATGGTACATAAGCAAGGGTACCAAAATAAGACCTTTTGGTTACATTTAACATACATGCTTGATCTTGCTTGATACTCCAACTGCACTTGTTAGTTTTGCTAGGGTCAAAGTCAAAATAATTATCTTCGATGGAGGAATAGTGACTGGCACCGGCTCACTCAAAGGTACCATAAATGGTACCTTGGTTTCTGTCGAACTTGAATCCGGCGACTTCACCGTCGCCCAGAAGACGCTTTGCCGGCTCCGACCACTTAAGATCCACCTTGTGTACGCAAATTAGGGATAGATTTAGGCCATGACCTAAATTGTTGATCACCACCATTCGTTGTTCTCCTTCGAAACGGACAATATATAAATTGTTGATCACCATATAGAATCTGATGACACCAGAAACACACACATAGACACAATGGCATACAAGAAGCATGGTTTCGAACCTGAACTATAACATCGCAATGATGCACGTTAATGATCAGATATTTTATACTTCATTTAATATATAGATACGATATATCTATATTGGTGCGACTCAATTTGAGAAAATAATTAAGGTCTCAAGATGCACGATAATTAATGTAGATACGGTTACACTACACCAAACAGAAGAAGAATCTTCTTTTTTTTATTTAAAGATGAAGATATATATAATTGAATCTGAAATATTTTTTTTATTTTATTGAAATCATATTGTGATTGCAATTTTTTTGTATCACATGTATTTGTTTTATTTAAATTATTCGATGAAATCAAGGTTCCTGATATCATATTGTGATTTTATAGTTGAAGTTAGATATTAATTATTCCCAATGAACCAAATATTCTTGATTAAGATGAGTAAAATGGTAGCAAATCATTTGAGGGGGTTTTAATGTAACAAATACAAAGAATACCGTTAGAAACAGTGTGTAATAGGGTAGGCAAATCAAATAATATGAAGTGTTCCTTAAAGGAGTAGATTAAGAAGGAAGAGAAGCTTAAATATATGGGGGAATTACTATAAAGTCCCATACAAGATAATTAATATTATAAAGGTTTCATTGACAACTCAAACAACTACCATTAACAACTTCTTGGGACCTTTCTAATATTAATTCTCTTGTATAGGACTTTATAGTAACTCCCCCTAAATATATTAGTTATTAGTTCTCACAACACAAGACCAAAATGGGCAAAATAATATTTGCAAAGTTGTTCAGTTATGAGCAATAAAAATGCTGTTTTGATTACAGTGATTGTGTGTGTGTAACTTTGATGGTTATCACTTTCCCATTCAAAATTGAGACGTTACGACAACGTTTTCATCGAAACAGTCTTAAGTTGAATCTTTTACGAATAATCGTTTTCCTAATTTATATCCTTAGACAAGATATCATCCGGTCATTCTTGGATGACTTGATCCATTTTTAAAAAAGAAAAACGACGATATGATACAAAATCAAATGAAGAAGCCATTACTGATGCGATGGAGTGAGCTAATTGTGATGACTTTAGCAAGGTGATTAATAATCGATTGGAGCACATCTAGTTTGACAAAGAAAATACGAAGAGAAGCCAAAATAAAAACGTGTTTAATTATTTATTTGTGATGAGTATACAGGGATGATATTAGCTAGAGGTGGCTGAACGTGCATTTGATTAATTAATTGGATATGGTTGGCAAAATTCATGTCGTGGTAAAGAGTCGGCATTGATCGTACAAGGCTGATGTTGCTTGATGCTCCAAGTGCACTTGGAACCACAGAGACCCAATAAAGTCCCTGTGATTAATTCACGTAGATTGGCAACACGCGAGAAGCTCCTGCCCACTTGAACGTACAATCAATGGAAGAAAATAGGACACCCTCTGCATCCAAACTGAATTCTTGGATCTGGCCGCTCCCAAGAACACGATCCACCGGCGGCTTCTTACTGGAATCTATATATTTGCAATGGAGGGATAGGTTTAATTTAGAGCGCCTTCTAAATTGTTAACCACTCTCACGTGAGTGTCTCCACGAACCACCACATTGGAATCTGCTGATAATGCTTCCACAACCGCTAGCACTGCCACCAACACAGACATTCTTTCCCGCACTGATGATGTAAGTACGTAATTAGCCTACGTATGTATGTATGTATGTATGTTCAGGTAAGTTTTACCGAATTATTTATAATTATAATATAACATGTTACGGTCGACATCCATTTATTTTCTGAAACCTGTTTCGGTTTCGGTTCATGATTTATTACATAGTAATGGTTTTCTAAATTAGAGGAATTAGAGGATAACAAATTACATTATTGAATGAGCGAGCGCGGATTCGGGGATATGCTACTGCCCATTGCTTTTATTTTTGCCTCAAAATAAAGTAAACGCATGCATTTAAACCCCGATTCATGTAAGTAATATATATAAACATACATATCTCGATTCCCCAGGTATGTTTCGAAATTATGAAATTGAATCCTGCATCCGTTATTAAACTGAGCATTTCATTGAATATTTTATACAGAGTGTAATAAAATTATGGTATGAATAATCATAATTAATTAGGCCTTATCGAGTGTGAGTATGCATCATAGATGACAATTAGATAGGAATCAGCGGTGTGTGGAGGCTACATGTGTATATAACGGAAGTGAGATTGACATGGTCATCAAACAGTGGGGGGTGTTCGTTGAAAAGAAAAAGATACGTACAATTAGCTAGTAGTAATAATGGCTAAATGGGTGTGGATGGTAATGGTGGTGGTGGGATTGGCATGGTCATCAAGCAGTGGTGGTGTTGAAGGGAAAACGCACGTGAGGATCATCAATGCGTTGGATAATAATTTGGACCTCACAATCCATTGCAAGTCAGCAGACGACGACCTGGGGGAGCATGTTCTGCATCATTCACAGTTCTACGAGTTCAGCTTCAGGACGAGTATACTGCCGGGGCGCTCCACCCTCTTCTTCTGCGGATTCCGGTGGAGAGGGGCTTTCAAGTGGTTTGATATCTAAGACGAGAAAAGGAATGCGGATCTGTGCCTCACCGGAAAATGCGATTGGCAAATCAAGCAGAGAGGACCTTGCATGTTTGATGGCCCTCACACTTCCGCCAAGTTTTGCTATTCGTACAATAACCATCCCTAGCTAGCTAATTACTCATCAATATACAATACCCTTACTCTTCCTCCTCCTCCTTCCCTCACCTTCTACCTTATAAATGGAAATGACTTATTTTTAATAAGATCAGAATTTTGATTGTGCCCTATGCAGTCTTGTTTCAAATTTGAACCAAGTTATCTTCATTTTACGATGACAAATATCTTTTATTTTGCTGAAATCATACTGGAATTGCAATTCCTTGTATTTTAATTGATGCCGTATATATTTTTATTATTTTAATTATTCGATTGAATCAGGGCTCTTGGTTAAATTCCTATTATCATAGTATAATTCTACCATTAAAGCTTAATATTAATTATTGGGTAAATTAAATTAATTTTCCAGTCCCTATAGTCTCTTTAAGTTTTGAATCAGGTCTCTACATTTTTTCTTTTTGTCTGACGTGCGCGGCTTTAAATTTTGCATACCATGCTTAATCAGATATCTCGCTACACCCTTAGCTGTTTTTAAACAGCAAAGATTAACGATGGAGCTAACTAAAAAAGCTTGATAAAAAGAAAAAAATAATCCAGAGACCTGATTCAAAACAGTAAAAAAAAAAAAAAAAACTAAAGGATCTGAAAACTCGTTTTCCCTTCATTGTTCCCAGTGAACCAACAAGTTGAAATCTGATAATGCCACCAAAAGCACTAACACTGCTAACACAGTCTGTGATGAATCACTTATCTTTAATATTGAGACCTATGTAAGTTCAGGTATGTTTTGTTGAATTGTTTGTAATTTATAATATAATATGGTACGATCGACATCCGTTTTCTGGAACTTGTTTCTGTTTACGTTCATTGCTTGATTACATACTGTAGTACGTAATGAGTTCCCTAATTGGACAAAATAGAATAACAAATTACACTATTCAATGAGCGCAGATTCGGGGGATATCCTATCCTATTGCTTCTATTTTGCTCAATTAAAGCAAATGCGTTTAAGCCCCTATTGATGCAATATCAATTCCTCGGGTACGTTTCAAAATTATGATACTTAATCCCACCTCATTAACTCCTCTTAAGTTAACGTTTTATTGAATATTGATTCATATTATCAGTTTTTTTAGAAGAAATCAATCAGAATCACAATAGTCAAAACAAATATTTCGAATGGTAAACTTTCTCAACTTAAATTTAGTATTTTTAAGCATCATAATAATATGAGACGTTGCGTCAGCCGTAGCATGTGGCCTATATATGTACAAGGGAGATTTCGGATTAAACATTAATAAAACATAATAAAGCCGATCCTTAGGGCATAGAATGGCGAAATCTCTGAAATGCATGGTTCTCTTGGTACTGGCAATACTTGTATTATTATCGAGATCAAACTGTGCTGATGGGAAAACGCACGTGAGTATCAGGAATGCGTTAGATAATAATCTGGAGCTGACAGTGCATTGCAAATCCAGAGATGACGATCTTGGGAAGCATGTTCTTGGGCATTGGGAGGTTTTTGAGTTCAGTTTCGGAGACAACTTTTGGCACACGACGCTGTTCTACTGCAGCTTTGAATGGGAAGGAGTTTTGAAGTGGTTTGATATATACGACGTCAAAAGGGATGCAAATGTGTGCCTCACTGGCAGATGCAATTGGCAAATTAAGCAAAAGGGACTCTGTATGTCTGATGGTGACCGTTCCGCTGTGCTTTGTTATCCATACAATCACTAATCTCTATGTATATATTCTAATTCCTGATAAATAATCATGTTGTTCTTACGTTTTTGCTCCTTTGGTGTCCACGAGCTTCTTTGTCCTTTCTTCCCATTGCTCCCAATGTGCTTCAGCTTTAACAAAGCACTATCTAGCTGTTATTCTTTTCATTTCTTTTTCTCACTTTTGTTTCAACACTTTTAAGTAGAAGCATTAACCGATTTCTTTTAGTAGCTCTATATTTTACAAGTGCTCACATATTAAGGAATTACAGTTGAGAATTCTGTTTTGATTATTGTGGTTATATGTATGGCTTTGATAACCACAATATGGCTTCGATATGGTTATCACTCTCAATTAAAATTGAGATGCACGACGTACGACGTCCTCATCCACGTATAATAATATTGTTTTTTTTTTTCTAATTGAAGTCCTCAAACAAAAATTCGTCATTCATTGATGTCCGTAGCCATTTGTAAGGAAGAACGACGATATGAAATAAAATCAATGCAAGCAAGAACGTACTGATACATGAGTGAGCAAATTTTCATCACTTTAGCAAGCTCTAGAAGAATATTGGTCATAACTTATGTGAGGTGAGAGCACATCTATTTTTTGACACAGAAAATATATTTATGAAAAGAAGACACAAAATAAAGACGTCTTTATTAACAATATTAATGATGAGTTTGGATGATCAACATCATGTGAATGGACTAAGTGTTCCGTGGTTGGCAAAAATTACGGTCTGCAAAATTGTCTGCACCGATCATAAAAGGCTGCTGTTGTTTGATGCTCCAAGTGCACTTAGCGCGGCAGAAACCATAGTCCCTGTAATTAACGTAGACAGGGAACAAGTGAGAAGCTCCTGACCACTTAAACATACAATCAATGGCTGTAAAATGGAATACGCTCTGCATCCAAACTCAATTCTTAGATCTCGCCACTCCCAATAACGCTCTCGACCGGCTTCTTATCATCGGCATTGTAATATTGGCACCTTCGAGTTAGGTTTAGAGCGCCTTCTAAATTGTAAAACACCTTCTCGCTGTGTCTCCATGAACGTAACCAACACATTGGAATCTGCTGATAATGCCACCACAACCACTAACACCGCCACCAACATAGACATTCTTTCTCGCACTACTGTTGAGTCACTCATCTGTAATAGGCCTATATGTATGTTCAGGTATATGTTTTGTTGAATTATCTATAATTTATAATAGAATATGCTACGACATCCATTTTCTGAAACTTGTTTCTCTTTTATGTTCAATTGTTCATTGCTTGATTGCATAGTAATGAGTTTCCAAATCAGAGAAAACAGAATAGCAAACTACATTGAATGAGCGCAGATTCGTTGGATATGCATGCTATCCTATTTCTTCTATTTGATACCGATGAACCCCATAAATTAAGTAATTAATTGATTAGCTAAAACCCTAAAGGAATCTGTCTCTAGATCCTTAACTATGAAAGACTCCACAAATTGATCAGATTTTTGCAATTCAATCGTATTCAATTCCGAATACTCAACACAAGTTTACACTACCAAAAGTTGATGAATTTTGTGTTGAGTATGACCTATTCCAGACAAGTATTTGGGATATATACAACTTAACTATAACTTAATTTGTGTTGAGTATTCAAGGTAGAATATGATTGGGTTGCAAAAGTCTGATTAACTTTTGTGAAGCCTTTTATAACTAAGGATCTAGAGACAAGTTCCTTGATAGAGTCATATTTTGTGTGAGAAAATATATGCAATATTAAGCTTCTAACACTTTATTTGACCTTAATTGTATTAATTCGAAGTTAAAAGTGTTAAGGAGTGATTTTATGCATTAATTGATAAATTGAGATTTTTTATCACTACTTAAAAATTCCCCAAGTGCTTATTTTTTTTTTACTTGGTATTACATTACATTTGGATCTAACGTGCAGGTAAAAATAAAAATAAAAAAAGAAGGGAGTCTTGCGTTTTGGTTTTTGGGAGTAGCAAACAAGTAGAAACCAAACAGTGACTCAAAAAGAGGACAAAAAATAGAATCAGTTGGAAAGCAACTAAATGATGAGCTGGAAGAAAATAAGAAACAAATTCCCTTGACTTGCTCAAGCATTCATGGGATGAAACAAAAAAGTGATTGCATTTTTTTATTCATACTCATCTTTTTCTTTTTCTTTTTGTCTTCACTTGATCACTTTTGACTCTTCCACTTGCTCTTTTCCATGCTACCCGTGACCCCATTTTTCAACTCACACACCCCACTCTCATCCTTTCCCATCACTCCATCTCACTTATCATCCTCTTCCCAAAAACTTAATTGGATTTTCTTTTGAGCGACTTCACAACTCCAACTCTTCACCCTTCACCTCATCCCTTCGGTCACTTTTTTTCTCACTGTCACTCATTCTGATTCCTTCGTCCCTGTCCAGATCCACCTTACTCTCACCGTCTCATTTTCAATTTCACCCTCAACTTTGTCCGCCATGGCCGTTCGGGAGCACGTGGTCGCCATGGCTGTTCTTGCCACCATGTCCAACTAATTCGGTTGCTCTCCTAGGAGCTACAATAGAGCCTGAGCCTCGATTTAGACAGGGAGTCCTTTGTATTTGATGAATATTTTCATAGCTTCATTTTATGGTTTCAATCTGTAACTCCGTAGATGAGGTTTATAATATGATTCTATTATTTTCCTTCTCATTATTTTACACAGCTTGATTGGACTATAATTGTTTAGAGACTATCTTCTTAATTCAAAGTAGCTACATTTGGATCTTAATGTGTTATTGTTCTAGACTTTAATGTTGTGACTGATTCATTGATCATTGTCGTTTGATGTTGTTTTTGGAAGTAGTTGAACATTTAAATGCTTGTCTAGCTGTTAGATAACGTGAGAAAACAATTGGCTCTTTGATACAAAGAACTCGATTAATCAGGGAAGTAATGAAGGCATAGTCTTAACTCCTAGGAAGCATATATTGACATTAATTCACTCATTTTAGTTCTCATTGTTATCCTTTTATTCATAACAAATAGAAATTGGAATAAATAAATACATATGATGTCCTTAATCATTCAAGAGCTTATTGATAATTAATTTGGCATTTAAGAAATTAAAATATAAGGAACATAGCTATCAAGAGATTGACCTAGGGCTTGTACTATTATGCTACATAATTTTAGCAACCTAGTAAATTGATTTGCTCCTAACAATAGAACAAATCATTCCTCTAGGGTTTTAGATAATCAATTAATTACTTAATTTACAGGGTTCATCCGTATCATTTGGTATCAGGGCAAGATTTGATCTATAACCCATAGGTCTCAAGCTATCGCAGCAAAAGTATTTGAAGATGTCTCACAGAAATTCATGTGATAAAGACTCACTACCAGTCACTCTCATAGAATTTAATTCATTCATGAATGCTATGAAAGAAGAATTTCAAAAGCTTAGTTTGAAGATGATCGATGAACAAATGATATCATCTAATTCTACACGTTCGAGATATGAAGATAAGGCGTACAAATATGACTATCGTAGATCAAAGAATGAGAGACATTACTCCAATAGAAAAGATGATTTAGGAGTCAAAGTAAATATTCATTCTTTTTTTGGAAAACGTACCCAACCTAGATGAATACCTTGAATGGAAATGAAGAGTGGAGTAAGTTTTCAAACTTCATAATTATTCCAAGAAGAAAAAGATAAAACTAACTGCACTTGAATTTACTAATTATGCTAGTATTTGGAGGGATCGATTACAAATAAAAAGAAGGATTCTTTGAAAAAGCTCAATTCGAACTTGGGAAAAGTTGAAAACTTCTATGAGAAAACAATTTGTTCCAAGTTATTACTATAATGAGATGAAGTGTAAACTACAACGTCTCCATCAAGACTTTATGAGTTCTACAAAGTATGACCATGAAATGGAACTCTTGATGATGAAAGTTAGGATAGAAAAAGATGGTGAGACCACTATGAATCACTATATAGATAACTTACATCCTGAAATCAGATATGAGGTTGAAATAATGTAACATTTTATAGATAAAGAAAAGCTTGTGTATAAAGCCTCTAAAATTGAAAAAAAGATTGAAGGTTATATGTGCTAGTGGTATCAGAGAAGAATTTAGGCCTACAGTTGAGCAAATGGAGGAGCCTAAATTAAAGAGCATCATTACTAAAGGTAATTATGACAACAATGTCTCTTCTAATTCTAATGAGATTCATTGCTTTAAATGTTAAGGAATTGAGCACATGAAATCTCAATGTCTAAATAAGAAGACAATGTTCATTCTTGAAAATGGATGGTGTGAAAATAAGTGCCCGAGTGAAAGTGATGATGATGATATGCCACAGTTAGACGATGTTATAGAATGAGTTCAGTATGAGGAATTCCTAATGACATCGTGTGCTCTAAATATACAACCAAACGAAAATCTTGAGAAAGAGCAGCATGAGCACATTTTTCATACTAGGTGTTGTTCAAAATAAAATTTGTAGCTTGGTCATTGATGGAGGAAGTTGCAACAATCTAGCTAATATTTTGCTTGTTGAAAAATTAAATCTCCCTACCTTAAACACCTACAATGGCTCAATGATATTTGAAGTGCATGCATAACTAAGCAAGTTCTAGTCTCTTTCTCTATTGGAAGATATCAAGATAAGGTATTATATGATATGGTACCCATGACAGCTAACCATATCTTATTAGGTCATTCATAGCAATTTGATAAAAGAACTCAACATGATGGTCACAAAAATCAATTCTCCTTTCAACATAATAGCAACAAGGTGAAGTTGGTTCATCTCAATCCAATTCAATCTTATAAAGACTAACTCCAGATGGGAAGATCCTTCAAGAAGAAAGGAAAAACCCATAGCAAAGATTCAAGGGTGAATATATCTTTTCAAAGTAGGGGGAAGTTGATGAATTAAGAAGTTTTCTTTGGCAAGGGTTAACTTGTGTTGAGTATTCAGGATATAACACGGTTGGATTGCAAAAGTTAGATCAACTTTGTAGAGCCTTTTATAGCTAAGACTCTAAAGACATGTTCCTTTAAAGTTTTGACTGATCAATTCCTTAATTTACGGGATTCATCCATATCACTGTTTCTCCTCAAGATGACAAAGCATTTAAACCCCTACAACTAATTTTAAATGAAAATATCATATAAATTCACTACAAAAAAAATCCCATTTTTGACGGAATTAGCCACATAATTTTTTCCATGGCTAATTCCGTTGGAAATTCTGTCGGAAAAATTTCTGACAGAATTTAGGATGGAAATTTTCGTGGCAAATTTTGCCTCGGAATTAGCCACGGAATATTTCCGACGGAATTTCCGTGGCAAATTTAATTATTAATTAATTAATTATTATAATTTTAATTTTTATTAATTAATTATTAATTTCAATTTTAAATTTGATATTTATTATTCTTATTTTATTATTATTATTATTTACTATTAAATTTTAATTAATATATTAATTAAAATCAATATTAAATATGAAAATATTAGAAATAATATTTATTTTATTTATAATAATTTTTATTAATTAATTATTAATTTCAATTTTAATTTTAATTTATTATTCTTATTTATTTTATTATTATTTACTATTAAATCTTAATTAATATATTAATTGAAATCAATATTAAATATAAAAATAAATATTATATATAAATAATTTATTATGCAGTATAATATTATATATATATATATTTAAATATGCGTTTAAAAGATACAAGGTTGTCGTAACTCAACTGGCAAGGAATCACGCGTGTGCACAGGTGGTCGGGGGTTCGAATCCTAGAGAAAGTAAAATTGAGAATTTATCAGGTGGCGACTGCAGGAGGTGACACATGGCAGGGCTTAGCTATGAGGTGGCTTCTAACGAAGATGACACATGGCGGGGCCTGGGTTTGTGGTGGCAGCTAGCGGAGGTGCCACGTGGCAAGAGCCCGGGTGAGGTAGCGTCTGGTGGAGATGCCACGTGGCATTATTATTTATTTAAAAAAAAGGAATTTGCCACGGATTTTCCGACGAAATATTCCGTCGGTAAACGTTTTGTGACGGTGAAATTTGCGACGGAACAAATTCAGTCGGAAATTCATTCCGTGGAAAATTCCGTGGCAAACCACAATCGTCGGTAATTCCGTGGCGAATTCTGTCGGAAATGGGATGTTTTTTTGTAATGATTCTTGTTCATTTCAAGATCATGAGATTTAATACAGCCTCTTTAATTCCTTCTAATTGGATTTTTTTTTCCAATTTACAAATTTCGGGATTAGGATTTCATCATTATTTTTGGGTATTGCCAGATGCGGATCCTATAGGAAAGCCCTTTGCTCCTGGTCAACTCGCTGGCTGAATGTTTATGTGTAACTCATCCATCATGTCTCGGTTTAGGTTCATGTTTTATTGAATAGTTTATTCATCATATTATCATCAGTTTGTTGGAAAGTAATTAATTAGAGAAATCAATCAGAATTAAAATACTCAAAATAAATCAATTCAACCAACACAGATTGATCTATTTGGTAATAAGGACTTGGCTTATAACCCAAAAACCTATATATTCAAATTTCATTGCTAATGTGAAGATATTGCTAGTAGACAGCATACAAATACCTTTGTAATCACTATTTAAGCTAGTATGCATGCTCTGATTTTGGTGAGTACCTAGGATCAATTCACCTAAATTTTTTATATTTGAAAAACTATTAATTTAGTCATTTTGATTCTTCATATATTTTAAATTGAAGCATCAAAACATTGCCGCATTGATAATGCCATACTGGAAGCCAGTTTTAGATGTGCTCGATCTAAACCTATTTATAAGTCATATTCTCTCTCATATGGTTGGTTCTAAATATAAGCAACACTTTGACATTGTCTAAGAATTAAATGCATTTTTTTTCCATTTTTACCCTCAATTATTTATATGCCTTTCTCATATATTTTTTCCTACTCATTATCTCTTACTTTTTTTTCCACTCATTCTCTCTCATACTCATCATCCTTGTAAATAAGGGTATATCTAAAAAAAATTATATCTCTTACACATTCATTACTTTTTACTAATTTTAACCGTTTGTTTATTTTGCATGATTTAGGTAGTTGTTGCTTATAAAAAAAGAGAGTATATAATATGAAATCATAATATATCATCTCTTGGGAAATGTCTCTTGTCCCTGGAGAACAAGTAAACAATATTTGAGATTCATTTCAAAGGCTGTTCAAAAGGGGAAAAAAGACTATCTCAATTTCTAAACGTGAGTGAACATCTAACCAGAGTTTGTTTGAATTAGTGGTAGTAAGAATGATTTTTACTTAACTGATTTTATAAACTGATGTTGGTTTTAATTTTAGAAAGACCATTGAATAATGCTCTTAACAGCAAAAAGTAGCTCGCTGTCTGGCGCTGAGAAAGAAGTGACTTCCCCCTTATCGTGGCTTTTGGGTAAGAAAAAAGTGTTTATTTTCAAAGCCATTCCAAACAAAATAAAGTAGCTCAAACTCACTTTTAGGATTAAAAAGCTACCTTTGAAGGCTCTTACCGGCATTCTAAACAAGCACTTAATTTCCAAGTGTTAAATTTTATGGGTCATTACCATATCATTAGGCCTTATCCTATATGCATATCATAATATCAGGTCTTATCCTATATATACAACGTGTCAATTGTATTGTGTGACCTATATGAATGAGATTTAAGATTCAGTGATAAAAGCCTAGCTAGTCTTCAAATATTCAAAATATATAATGACTAAATATATTTCTGAAATCCATTGTCCTCCTCTTTGGACTAGCAGTGCTTTATTGGCATCAAAATCTGTTGAAGGCAAAACGCATATGGTGATAAACAACACGTTAGATAATAATTTGGACCTGATTGTGCATTGCAGATCTGGAGATGACGATCTTGGGGAGCATCGTCCTCATCATTTAGAATATTACAGCTTCATCAGTTTCAACTCCAATATCTGGGGCACAACTCTATTCCATTGTAGCTTTCAATGAGAAGGAGCTTTTAAGTGGTTTGATATATACAAACATGAAAGGGATGCAAGAATATGTACTTCGGAGCTATGCATTTGGAAAATTAGGCAAAACGAACCATGCATGAGTATAATGGTTTGGCTCAGAATGAGATTTAAATTTTTTTTTTTGGGGGTGAGAGAATGAGGTTTAATTTGGTACTCATACAACAAGTAATATGTATTTTCATGAGTAATAAACAACAACAACAACAATAAGTATTAATGTGCAATTTTACACTACAACCTTTCACCCAATTAGAATGGGTTTTCGGAAGTTTTTTTAGTAACAATGTTATCCTGTAAGTTTGCAAATTAGAACAATGTTGCCATGTGCTGTCCCATTCTGTTAACTCTATCTGTTAAATGAAAAATTCTGACCAAAAAATGCCTTATGGTAAGCTGATGTGGCAACACTTGCAAATCTCTCTCTCTCTCTCTCTCTCACCCTCTCTCTCCTCACTTCTTCTTCACTCCTATGTTTATTCTTCTCTATTTAAAAGGAACGACATGTTCCATTATTAAAAAAAGTGGTCCCTCTATTTCCTCCAATCTATTATTACTATCTCATATAGGAAACATGTCAAAAAGACGTACTCATGGTTCTAATAATCGAGGATTTTCTCTTCTAATAATTACAAAGATTTCGGCAATAATAAGATTTGAGATTCATTGCAAAGCACAAGAAAAATAAACAACATTTAATTTAAGGGGAAAACCCTTTTGTAGGTACCTATAGCTTTACTCAATTTTCAATTTGGTACTTATAGTTTTTTTTCCCTTTTCTTAAAATCCTTCAACTTTCCTCCGTTAAAATCGTTAGCCCCTCTATTTTAGAAATCAAATTGAATGGCCAACAGGAATATAACGCTGTCAAAATAGAGGAAGGAGGGAAAAAATTGGCGAGTGCGTATCGAGCAAGCAATGTTGGACTCCTCGCTTCTGCAAGTTACATGATGAAGATGGCACCTTTGATCATGTGCTAGGGTTGCATTGCATTCTCTATTCAGTTGAGTAAGGAATCTGATCACCCTACAACACAGGTTTCTCCATTTCATTCTCAAAGTAAAAAAAGGCATTTCATAGGTTTCTTGTGTGTTTCAAGTGTGTGCGCATTTTCTTCTTCTACGCGTGGGTATTTTAGTTTCAAGTCTTTCTTCTCTCTTCTGATTCTTGTTTGTTGTTACCATTCTTTACTTTTGATTTTTTTTTGTTTCAGTTAGGCTTAAGTTTAAATATGGGATGCTATAAAGCACCAAAAACAGGGGGTGAGGATGAGAGCATATATGATGTTTTGTCTGCTAAAGATAGTGATGAAGCTGAACTGGATGATCACTATTTTCATCATTTTATTAATGCTGACGCAGTTGAGGGTGTTGGGCAATGTAGTGTGAGTTCTTTTAATGTCTTAGAAAATCAGTTTGAATCTTTAGAGATAATTCCTTTGTCTAAGCAATTTGAAGATAACATTGGAGATATGGTTTCTGATTTAGAAGATGATGAGTTGTATGAAGATGATGTACCAAATGATGAAGAATATAAAAAAATAACAAGGAGTATTAAGTACGATCCTACTATGATGTCTAAAGAGTTTGAATTTCAACTTGGAATGGAGTTTACTTCAATTGAAGAGTTTAAGAAAGCTGTGAGGGAGTATTGCCTCATTCATGGATATGATATTAAGTTTTTAAGAAATGAAAAGCATAGATGCCGAGTTATATGTAAAAAGAAATGTGGTTGGTTGATCTTTGCTAGCAAAGTTGGTGACTCAATGACATATATGTTAAAAACATACAACCTAAAGCATTATTGTGGAGTAACATTTGCTTCAAGGTTGGCTACATCTGAGTGGATTGCAGAAAAGATAGTATCACATGTGAAGATGAACAAAAATATGAAGTTGGCAGATGTGGTCTCGACAATAAGAGAAGGCTACATGGCTCAACCATCAATTAGTAAGGCATATAGGGCTAGGAAGCTAGCAAAGGAAATGGTTGAGGAAGATCACATAGAAGAATATCATATGTTGAGGGACTACTGTAATGAAATTAAAATGAAGATGCCTAGATCTACATTATGTCTTGTTACTGATAGGCCATATGTAGACCGACGGCCTATATTTATAAGATTGTATCAATGTCTTGAACCAGTGAAAAGAGGTTTTATGTTAGCATGTAGGCCTATAATTGGGTTGGATAGATGCTTTTTGAAGGGCCAATTTGGAGGTATATTGTTAGTGGCTGTAGCTCGTGACCCCAATGATCAATATTTTCCATTAGCCGTGGCTGTGGTTGAGAGCGAAAATAGGGATTCTTGGACTTGGTTCTTGCAAAATTTACTTGATGACATTGGGAGCATGTCTGAAAGAAGATGGGTATTTATTTCAGACCAGCAAAAGGTAACTTGTTTAAATTTTAAATTCTATATGTTTAATTACATTGTTTTAACTAATCATATGTTTCCCTTTTAGGGGTTAGTTCAAACATTTGAACACTTACTTGAAGGAGCTGAACATAGATATTGTGTGAGGCACTTGTATGCCAACATAAAGTCAAGGTATGGAGGTGGAACTGTCATAAGAGATTTAATTATTTGTGCAGCAAAGGCAACTTACAAGAGGGCTTGGGAAGAACAAATGAAGCAACTGAAAAATGTATCTAAGGAGGCACATGATCATTTGATGAGTTTCAAACCATCTTGTTGGGCAAAGTCTCATTTTTCAGAGTACTCAAAATGTGATATGATTATGAATAACATATCAAAGTCTTTTAATGGTAGATTGTTAGAGGTAAGAGAACTTTCAATTATTAGTTTGCTTGATTGGATTCGGGTTTATTTGATGACAAGATTTACAGAAAATTGTGTCAAAGCATCAAAGTATCGAGGCAAGGGAAGAGTGTGTCCTCGACCTCGCAAAAGGCTTGATAAAGAGGTTGAAGGGTCCAGAAAATGGATAGCAATAGAGGCTGGAAATGATATGTTTGAAGTATCATGTAACCCTCAGCGGTTCTCAGTTGATCTTAAACTCAAGAGTTGTGAATGCAATTGGTGGCAATTGACTGGAATTCCATGCAGGTATTTGTTTATGTTACTTTCCAATTTCATGGTTATCATAATCAATATTTACATTAGCATGTAATTTCTTGCAGGCATGCTGTTTCTTGTATTTATGCCAAGCAACAAGATCCTCAAGACTATGTTGATGCCTATTTGACTATAGAGAAGTATATTGATTGCTACTCTCCTGTGCTGCAACCTATAAATGGAAAAGACATGTGGGTTAGAACAAACTTGGAACCAATTAATCCTCCAAAATACCATAAACGTCTTGGTAGGCCAACAAAAAAGAGAAGAAGAGAGAAAGACGAGCCACCACCAAAAAACAAGCTTAGAAGAAGCAATACAACACTTAAGTGTAAGCTTTGTGGGCAAAAAGGACACAATCGTAGAACGTGCAATGAAGTACTCAAGCAAGAGTTGAATGCAAGCTCACAGCGTACATGTAGCTCACAGCCTGGATGTAACTTAGAAGGTGGAATTAGCCACCCTTAGTGCATTATTGCTGATGCAATCTTTTTGGATTTATAGGCTATTGTAGATGACTTGGGTAATTGCATTTTGTTATTTTTTTTTATATGCTTTAGATCCCAGGCAGTACTTGATGATTCTGATTCTACTATTTTTTTGTAAATTACTTGGGTATTATTTAGGATATATATAGTCCCAAGTACTCTTTTGGATCTTTAGGCTTCAATAGATGACTTTTTTTTTTTTTGGCTTATGCAATTGATGGTATTTTATAGTATTATTGATGTCTAAGTGTATACATCAGACTTTGCAAAGTTAATGCATAATATTATATTGTGATAGCAACAGAATGTGTGGTTTAGAATAATTTCCTGTATTTCATAATAATTTGTCCTTCTATTACAGTATGAGTGGTTCAAAAATTCCACTCAAATTACAAGCAAAATGCTCACTGAAGCATTCCTCAAAGTTCTTAGCACATTATAATAAAAGCACTACAAGAATAAGTCATTTAACAATGCAACAGATTATACAATAGTACAAAGTGTTCATTTTCTTTCTATTTCTTTTTTGTAGCCTTCATGTCCTCATTTTCTTGTTTCTAATGCTCTTTCTTTTTCCCCTTCATATGATCATTTTGCTACTCTAGATCCATGAGACTTGCTTCATGTTCTCAATGTTGATTGATCATTATGTTGAACCTGTCATGGGATTCTTTTGATTAGTGACACTATTGTTGCTCAGCAAATTATAAGTAGGAACACTATTGTTCAAGCATAATCAAATCAGTTATTTGCAACCAAATGTGCCAGGCAATTCTTCATTGAACAATACAATTAACATTTGTTAAAGGCATTAAAGAAAACATCACAAATGGAACAGAATAAGTAGCTTTGTACATAATCTTTTGTCAAATTAATCTTTGAATTTAACAATGCTATCAGCTAACCAAGAACAATATGAGCCAGCATTCATACATAAAGAAAAACTGAAGAAAATAAACCAGAAAGCTATCAAATAATTTAGAAGACAAGACACATAAGAAATAAGTAGGCTCATTTTGTAAGTAACTTTCAGGGCATGAATGATATGCTTTTAGTCCTTGCAGTAGTTCAGAAGAAGAGATCAAAAGCTTTACAATGCGAAATCCAATAGATAAACCATGTCCTCTATTGTCAGTGAAACATATCGTACAACACTCAAATTCATCATTTAATACATAATATAAGCCAATAAAAAACTTTAAAAGAAATGAAAAGCCATCTCTCAAGCCTTTCATTACTTCTCCAAAGAGTTTGGTCCTCACTTTTTCCCGAAGCCAACAACGACAATGCAAAATGTTTGTTATACTACATTGCTTGTGCGCACACCCCCTGGGCTTCTTCTTTTTGTCTTATCTGAGACATTAAAAGAACTCACACTACATTGCCCAACACCCTCAACTACGTCAGCATTAATAAAATGATGAAAATAGTCATCATCCAGTTCAGCTTCGTCACTATCTTCAGCAGACAAAACATCATATATGCTCTCATCCTCACCCCTTGTTTTTGGTGCTTTATAGCATCCCATATTTAAACTTAAGCATAACTGAAACAAAAAAAAAATCAAAAGTAAAGAATGGTAACAAGAAACAAGAATCAGAAGAGAGACGAAAGACTTGAAACTAAAATACCCACGCATAGAAGAAGAAAATGCGCACACACTTGAAACACACAATAAACCTATGAAATGCCTTTTTTAACTTTGAGAATGAAATGGAGAAACCTGTGTTGTAGGGTGATCAGATTCCTTACTCAACTGAATAGAGAATGCAACGCAACCCTAGCACATGATCAAAGGTGCCATCTTAATCATATAACTTGCAGAAGCGAGGAGTCGGACATTGCTTGCTCGATGCGCTCTAGTCAATTTTTTCCCTCTTTCCTCTATTTTAACGGCGTTATATTCCTGTTGGCCCTTCAATTTGATTTCTAAAATAGAGGGGTTAACGGTTTTAACAGAGAAAAGTTGAAGGATTTAAAAAAAAAAAACTATAGGTACCAAATTGAAAATTGAGTAAAACTATAGGTACTTGTAGAAGGGTTTTCCCTTAATTTAATGTCTAAATTTCTGAAATCCGTCCTTCAAACACGTCTATTGTATCAGTTCTCTTGATATCGCGCCATTAATGTTGTTTATAATTTGGATTGGCTTAATTTTTCATTGAACAAACCAATGAAAATACACCGCATTTTAGTACATGAATCACTATAAAAATTGTTCATTGGATGAGAAGGGAATTGATTTCATCTTCTATTCATAAATACATATTACCATACATGTAGTAATTTTGATTTTCATACTTCAAAATGAAATAACAAAACATTACAGCGTTGACAATGCCACAATGGAAGCCACTTTGCGATGTGTACATGATATGAAATCATAATATATCATCTCTAATTTGGAGAATGTCCCTTGTCCTTGAGAATTTGTTAACAAGATTTGAGATTCATTGCAAAGCGCAAGAAACAAACATCAATACTGTAATATCTTATCTCCAACCATATATATATAGTATTCTTCCTAATAATTTGAAGGTATTAATAAAATTGGTTAATTTAATTATTTATAACAAATATGTATTGATTTTATTAAAATACTATTTTAATCATGCGGATCATAATGACAATCTCTTTGTAAAAACCTCTTTACCATGTGAAATCAATAGGAATATTTTGAAAAAAGGTTATAAATTTGACAAATAAAATAAATTAAAATATTATATTTAGAACTGATCCTATATATCTAACTCTTTCTTATTCAGGGCTGGAGGCAGTTTTTAATTTTATGGGTTATTAATCGTTACCGTATCAGTAAGCCTTATCGTATCAACTATCATCATATACAGGAGGTCTTATGTGCCAATCATATCGTGTGGCCCATGTAAGTGAGATTTAAGATTCAATAAATATATGGTAAAGGCCTGGCCAGTCCTCAAAATATTACAATGGCTAAATTCTGAAACTCATCATCCCCTTCTTCATGCTAGCAGCGCTAGCTTCTACTGGAGTCGAACTCTGTTGATGGCAAAACGCAAGTGAAGATAATCAACATGTTGGATAATAATTTGGACCTAATCATCCTTGCAGATCCAGAGATGAAGACGATGGGAGAGCATGTTCTTCATAATTTACAAGATTTTGAGTTCAGTTTCAACCCCAATTTTTGGGGAACAACTCTGTACTATTGCAGCTCCCAATGGGAAGGAGCTTTCAAGTGGTTTATTATATACAGATACGGAAGCGATGCCATTGGAAAATTAGGCAAAATCAAGCATGTACGAAATATGGTTTCCATAAGGCTGAGTTTTGTTATCCTCACGGATGGTGGGGATCACTGACTGATATGTATCGTAATCAATAATTAACTAATAATTACTAATATTATTTGTTCTTACATTTCTCCTTTCGCGTACTCATTGGTGAATAAGCACCTCCTTTCCTCAACACCATTACCACGTCGTACGTGTTTCCAGCAGCAGGTTTCAACTCTACTGTAGCTTTCAATGGACGCTTGCAAATCACTGTCAACGAGTAATTCTAATTGAACCTCTTAATTAATTGTCCATTGAACATGCACGCAACCCAATGGAAATACATCCCATCTTATTAATGCACTCATCTTTGTAAGTACTTTGTATGTATTGATGTAATATACATGACCGCTATATATTAAAATTCTTCCATTCATAAATGTGAATTATTTTACATGCATGATTGCCCCCTTCATTTTTGTAAGTAAAAAATTATTTTTTAAGAAAATAGTAGTTAAGAGATTGCTTTTATTTTTTATTCTATATCTACTGGAATATTTTTTTTAAAAAAAAATAAATTTTTATAAAATCAAATCTAGACCGTTCAGATCAGATCTGAACGGTTTAGATCAGATTAGTAGGATGAGCTAAGTTTTGTGCTTAGCACTGAAACTAGTTCCTTCATTGGATAATGATCTAGCACAACTCTTGCTATCAATTAGTAATAAATTAAACAACCAAAGCTCTGCATCTTATTCTCTTGCGAAACTCAATCAATTTGTTTCTCTGGTGTATTGTTTTTTTTTTTAAAAATAAGAGTGAAAACATTAATTTAATTATTCAAGAAATAATTTGTTACGCACATTTTCTCTATCTTGGAAAATTCATGAATGTGTGAATGATTTAAATCGGTTCCGTCGGCAATAAATGCTCCTTAAAACACTGAACTTGTTCTTGTCCCTGCTGGCCTCTAGCCTCTCAAATTCAAACTGAATCTCTTGAGTTCACAGCAATAAACTCATACGTTGTATTCAAAGATGATGTAGGCTCCATACACCCAAGGCTACATTTTTACTGTTACGTACGTTGTATCTCTTCAAATGCATGACCGAGGCAGAGCAAGGAATCCAATATACATCCATCCACCTATCCATTTTATTGAACATTGAACTCATTAAAACTATAATTATATTTGCTTGTTCCTCTCAACCTATATATGTACACAATTGAAATAGAGTGGAGATTCATTGCAAAATTAGAAACAGTAGTAGAGAGCAATATTATATTATATTAGAGTTTCAAATCATGAAACTAACCATCCTCGTACTGTCGGTTCTCGTATTGCAATTGGCACCAAATTGGGTTGATGGCAGAACGCACGTGAAGATCATAAACTATTTATATGGAAACTTGGATCTCAAAGTTCAATGCCGATCCAAAGATAATGATCTGGGGAAGCACCTTCTTGGTGCTGGTCAAAGTTTTGAGTTCAGTTTCAACCCTAACATCTGGGGCACAACTCTGTTCTATTGTAGCTTTAAATGGGACGGTTCTTTCAAGTGGTTCGTTATATACGACGATGGAAGGGATGGATTTAACTGCAATGACGCTACCTGCATTTGGCAGATCACTCAAGATCGACCATGTCAGGTTAACCCGCCTGGTAACGGTCTGCTTTGCTATCCCTGGAATGGCGAATAAAATCATATTTAGTTTCAGTTTAGGATATGTTTATTTTTGGATCCCTGTATCTCTTAATTTTGTTATTTCTGTGTTTATATTCTCGTGTGTTACCATTTGATTTGGTATAATATATTGGTTTCATATAGCTGATGTGGGTTTGGTTATTTGGTCTTGTACAGTTTTTTCATTTGTTTTTTTTTTATAATCAGCAATGGAAGTTACGTTTATTGTTGATATTGCTTCAAATGCGAGTCGCATCTCAAAGTGAAATATATGGAAGTTGTTCGATGAAATAAATAAATAAAATAAATGCATACGGCGTATTTGGAGGGAGATAAAATAGGATAAATAACAATCGGGGAAAACAATTATGTATATATACACTGCTGTAAAAACTTTATGCCTATCCTTTTAATTAATGATAACCATAACGTTATTAGCCATCTTCATTTGTTTTATGTTTATAAATTTCCTAATTTAGACATTTCTTAATTCCTAAATTGGATTCACTTCAAGTGCATGAACAACAGTGGCGCTAGGAATCCAAAATTCAAGATAAGTACTTATTAAAATGCATTAAAACACTAACAAATCAAAACAAGTTATCCATCCAATATGTTCAATAATTATTAGACACCTTACGGGTCGATATATCCTTTATATATATATAATCGATCCAGAGTTGATGAGGTTCATTACAAAATAGAATGAGAGCAGTGGAAAGAATCATGTCTCATCGATTTCTCAAATCGATCGTCCTGGTACTATCAGTGCTTGTGTTGGTTGAAGCGGACACGCACGTGAGTATCACCAACAATTTATACAACAATTTGGACCTGCTTGTTCATTGCCAATCTAAAGATGATGATCTGGGTCGGCACGTTCTTCATCCTAGCAAAAGTTTCCAGTTCCACTTCACTCCTAATCTGTGGGGCACAACTCTGTTCTATTGCAGCTTTCAATGGGAGGGTGCTTTGAAGTGGTTCAATGTGTACGATGATAGCAGAGATGCATTCAATTGCAATGATGGTGAATGCTTGTGGCAAATTACACAAATTCAGCCATGTCAGGTTAATGCACCTGGTTATGGTGTCATTTGCTATCCATGGAAGGGCGAATAAAAATGTTATATATGTATGTATGTAACTATGTTATCCTTCTTCATCATGATGATGATGGACTAATAATAATAAAGTAATAATAGTTCTCGCGTTCTTCAACTTCTCCGCTTCATTCCATTTAATCAGAATTCAAATCTCTCCAAGTTGATTAAAATATTTTTTTGTATATTAATTATTCTTTGTATTATTCTAGAATATTCTGTACAGTGGATAGGTCTCACCACCTATCGTATATATGTCTCTTTATAAGGAAATGCACAGTAGTAGAGGCACTATTCAATTAAGAGCCTCTTTATTATTTTATTTGTGTTGGTATCAGAGCCTCTCAGTTAGAAATCACCTCAAACTCTGGGAATATTTCACACACCCAAACAAACCCTAATCCTGCCAACACTAGCCATCACTGTAGTAGACCCCACCCCTATCACTCATATGACCTCACCCGATATCTCCGTCTCACCTGCCTCAGCTTCCCCTATCTCCGTTCCTGTTCCCCATTTTCCTTTCTTCATCACTCCTCATTCCTTCACCCCCTTTATCACCTCTGTTTTTCATCAACTCACAACCACTCTTCTGTCACTCAGTCTTCCTCTCCCGGTGTTCCTCCAACTTTGCACCACTCCCCATCAAGCAGCCCCGTTCCCACACCTCTTGATATACCTTCTCTATCTCATTATGCTTTGCCTTACTCATCCTTCCCCACCAGCTTTTACCCCTCCTTTACCCATCCGCAGCCACACTCCTATCCACATCCCTATTCCTATATTCCCATGGCTTCTCGATACCTCCACCCTCTTCTCAGGCTCCGAATGTTACCACTAGGCCTCTCCCTCTCTTGAGCTCATTGAATAAGGGCAATTCCATCAAGTTGGACGAAGATAACTTTATTACTTGAAAAGAAATGACAATTAAATTATATATATACTCCATGAA
The DNA here is from genome assembly GCA_006871305.1 of Vachellia collinsii. Lineage (NCBI taxonomy): Eukaryota > Viridiplantae > Streptophyta > Magnoliopsida > Fabales > Fabaceae > Vachellia > Vachellia collinsii. Next base: position 68,004 of record QFDD01000046.1, on the reverse strand, counting down.
TGCTTGGAAATGATTTTGAGCTATTACTTACAAATTTTCATGTTGGGATCCTTGAAATAAAACATGCGAAAATAGTTTTATTATTGGAGATGGTTTTGAAATTGATCACATGCATGCTTAAGAATGTTTTTGAAAGGATTAAATATAAAACGTTGGTTACTAATAGCAGTACTATTAATCCTTGGCATGCTATGGTTAATAACGAGCTTGCTTGTTATTCGTGAGTGATGACTCATGCTTATTATTCATGGGTGTTATACCTAACTTGTTTCATGACTTCGAGTCATGCTTGGTTATTTATTCTTGTGAACTGTGTTTATACTTATTTCGTGGTCTCAAGTTGCACTTGGTTATTTACCCTTGTAGACTGTGTATCCACACTTGTTATTCCGTTATGTTGAAGTTCTACGAAAATGTGAAATTTAAGAATTTCCTTTTTAAATTGATTCTATTTAACAAGTTGTTTTACTATATAGTTGAGATTTTCTAAGCAATGAACTATTTTGAAGTTTTAATTATTATTTGATTATCTTCAACAGAAAATGAGATTTATTGTCATGTTATTTCTCAAAGTTAAATTCCATAAATCATTTCCTTCAATTTTATTAAATTTTCTGAATGGAATGTTGTTCACCAGAAATTTACTTTTGGCTTCAAATAACTCAGTTGACCCTATACCCCTGGTTGAGCAGTGAAAAGCCTCGTTGCTGCTATTCAGGTCATTGAATTGTTTTGGTAGCTACTGCTTGGTATATATAGAAAAACTTATGATTATGTATTTTTTTTTAAAGTTAGATGCTTCATGTAGTATATAGGTAGTATCCATATACTTTTGTTATATTTTGAAAAATATGTATATACTGTGGTGGAGCATTGCTTCATATGCTACTGTTTATGTCATTGTAGAACTTCAAAGAAGTCTGTCTTATAGATGAGACTCTGTTGAAATTTTTACAAGAAACCTCCTATGTTGATAACATATGATATGTCACCTATGTCATAATCTTGAGAAAAGAAAGTGTACATTGTGTCATTTTGCATTTTGACAAATAGTATACATCGATAAATTAAAGGCTTACGGAATGTAAAATCTCTCATAATCCGTGTCGGTCACCTCTAAATTTTAGGATGTGACAGTTTTCAAGCCCATGTTTCACCCCAATAGAAGCCTTGCCAAGAGAAATGTGAGATTAGTTGCCAAGGGATTTCAACAAACTGATGGTATTGATTTTTGTGACACTTTCTCCCCAATGGTAAAGGCTCTACTATTAGAATCATTTTGACTATTAATGTTTCTCTTAGTTGGGATATCAAACAGTTGGATATTAATAATATGTTACTTAATAGTTATTTGATTGAACCTGTATACATGGAACAACCAGAGGGTTTTATCGATTTGTGCAAACCTATCTATGTTGCAAGTTGTCTAAGGCTTTATATTGTTTGAAACAATCCCCAAGGGCTTGGTTTGATCGTCTCAAGTCTATCTTGTTGCATTAGAGTTTTGTGAACTCCAAAAGTGATGCATCTCTCCTTTTATATCATGATAGCACCCAAATTTTGATTATTCTTATCTATGTGGATGACATTTTGGTTACTGGCAGCAACCATCATAGTCTCAATCGCTTCACTACGAAGCTACACAATATTTTTAGCCTAAAAAACCTTGGTTCCCTTCACTATTTTCTGGGAATTGAAGTGCATTGAGATAAATCAGGTCTGCTTCTGTCATAAGGAAAATACATATTGGACTTGTTGAACAGGTTTCACATGAATAATGCTTCTCCCTATCTCACTCCTATGGCAGCCCACAAGTCTCTTTCTCTACATTCAAGTGAACCACTTCCAAACTCATCTGAATACAAAAGCTCTATTGGGGCATTACAATATTTATGTAACACTTGACTGGATATTAGTTTCAGTGATGGGAAGTTAAGTCAATTTTGTTTCTTATCCCACAACTGAACATTGGAAAGCTATTAAAAGGGTTCTTAGATATCTAAGAGGCACTCTTAATTATCACATTCACATTAAACCTTCGCATGCCTTGGACTTGAATGCTTTTTCTGATGCAAATTGGGTTGCTGCCTTGATGATTGAAGATCAGTTGGTGCTTATTGTGTTTATCGTGGTGATTCTCTTGTTACATGGTCATCTAAGAAGCAAAAAGTAGTAGCTAGATCCAGCACTGAGTCAAAATACAGATCTCTTGCAAACCAAGCAGCTGCGTTGTGCTGGATAAAATCCCTCCTATCTGAGTTAAAGCTGAAGATAAAGAAAACTCCAATCATTTGGTGTGACAACTCCAGTGCTTCTGCCTTGGCTTCTAACCCAGTTCATCATACTAAGACTAAGCACATTGAGATTGATACTCATTTTATTAGAGATCAAGTAATGTCAAATGTTGTAGATGTTAAATATATTCCAACTGACCATCAACTGACTAAGCCTCTATATCAAGCTCGCTTTCAGTTTTTGATGGACAAACTGGGTATCACTGTTACTCCATCAGCAAACATTATTACAAGTCACTTTGAAGATGGATTAAAGAACAGCAATAGCATATGGGTCCAAAGTAACAGAGGGAGTTGTTTAAAATATTTGTTCGTATATTAATTATTCTTTTTATTATTCTAGAATATTGTGTACAGTGGACAGGTGTCACTCACCTATTGTATATTTGTCTCTATGTAAGGCCTCTTTATTATTTTATTTGTCTCTCCAAGTATGTGTGCGCGCGCGCGGGCGCATGTCTGTTGTGCATGGATTGAGCTCAGCCTATTATCTGGTGTGCGTGGATTGAGTTCAGCTATTATATATAGTGTTATCTCAGCTTAAAGATGTATGATTGTGTTTTCGTGGGAGTTGATGATTAAAGACTTATACATCTTGACCAATCGCTACAAATAAGAATCCATTCAATTCACTAAAATTCTAGATTTTTTTGTATCTATACAATTATATTTTATTTTAAACTAATATGGAGGGCTACAAAGATTTGCCATTTCAAGCGAAATAATAGGGTTAAAAAGCATCCATACTGACTGAGCCATCTATTCAATTTTTGCCGTAACAAAAAAAAATTCTCTGAATTGTATAAATAAATCCAATCTGGATATACGCACCATGTTTATAGAAGCAAAAGTTTAATTATAGGGACATCGGGGAGAGAACGAAAAAATTAACAATTAACAATGAACATAATAGTGACATGTTGACCTTACAAGTTAATCACATTTCTTATCTTTAAATATCAAAAATGCATGATATGAGGGATTGATTTTATAACAAAGACAGCGTTTAGTAAAGATATGATGTAGAAATTAAAATATGATTATATAAACTAATATAATATAATGTGGGCTTATCTGATGCTTGATGCCAGTAACATGTATAATTTAACCAGCCCAAAAGAAATTGGATGGTTGTTATTAAATTGTAATGTGTATACTAGTTTTGCTTTTTGGCAGGCAACCTTCAGAATGTTTATTTTCTCCTGTATTATAAGACACACATCACAAACATACTTTATATATAGTACTATTATAATTTTATCCGTCATTACCTTATCATTAATCCTTATCCTACATATCAAGTATCATACTATTAGGTCTTATCCTACGATGTGTCAACCATATTGTGTAGCCTATTTATATAAGTGAGATTTGGGATCATTCCTTGTTAAAAGTCTATCTATCAAAGTACATGATGGCTAAATTTCTGATGAAACCCATCATCATCCTCCTCGTACTAGCAGTGCTTCTATTAGTATCAAACTCTGTTGATGGCGGAACGATCGCGAGGATTACCAATATGTTGGACAATAACTTGGACTTGACAATTCATTGCAAATCCAAAGACGACGACCTCGGAGAGCATCTTCTTCATCATTTAGAATACTTTGAGTTTGGTTTCGTGCCCAATATTTGTGGCACAACTCTGTTCTACTGTAGCTTCCAATGGGAAGGAGCTTCTAAGTGGTTTGATATATATGACTATGGAAGGGATGGAATAGAATGTGTTACCAATCAGTGCAATTGGAAAATTAAGCAAGATGAACCATGTATGAATGATGGTGACCATAAGGCTGATGTTTGTTATCCTTTCAATTAAGGATGAATAGTGTATGCATCATTGTACTGTTGTATTGATCTTAATGATGACTACTAAATAATTGTATCCACTGTTGTTATCCTTACATTTCTCCTTTCATGTCCTAATTGATTGAGAGTGATCGATCAGAAATGACGAGGCATCAATTTAAGCACAGCTAATAGAAATATAATTAGAGACGATTCATTCAAGAATTTGTAGTAAGTAAAATTGTTTATTTAACTAAGGTTACTTGATGGATGCTAATTATAGAGTTGCACATGAGAACAAATATAACCTTAATACATCGAAAAAGAACTTGTAAAACTCATGAACACTATGATATATAGATCCTATATATAACCGTGAAACTAGTGCTCTAAGTTGATGCTTATACGCAACAACCATGAAATAATGTAATCAAAATTTAACAATTATTGTGTATAAGCCATCAAATAAAGGGTACCCTTATAAATGAGAGCTCTATAAATGAATATTTATAACCATCATTTATAGGGTAAAGTAACTGTCAAGTTTAAGATTTTATGTGGTAGTGTATGATGTAACGCGGGCTTATATGATGTTTGATGTTAGCAATATCTACTATTACATTAAAATGATTTATTATATGATTAGGCCCAGAGAAAGGGGATAATGCTTATTAGCTTTTATTATATGTAAACTAGCCATATTTTTTGGCACCCAACCCCACCAAAAGGTAATATGTATTTTCTTCTCTGTTAAAATATACTCTACATCGATCACAATACATATTACAGTATGATGTATCTTATACAGGGCAATATTTAAACATTGTTATACTGAAAACTCTATATATGGTATTAAAATGTTTTCGGTCATTATCATGTATAATCATTAGGCCTTATCCTATGTATCATGTATTAAAATATATATGGGATCTTATCCTATGATGTGTTAATAAATATATTGTGTAGCCTATATAAGTGAGATTTAGAAGTCAATGGCAAAAGCCTAGCTAGTCCTCAAATCCTCAATATACAATGGCTAAATTTCCAAATCCATCGTCCTCTTTGTACTAGCAGTGTTTTTATGGGCATATATCAAACTTTGTTGATGGCAAAACACATGTGATGATAAACAGCATGTTAGATATTGATTTGGACCTGACTGTTCATTGAAAATCTGGAGATGACGGTCTCGGGGAGCATCTTCTTCATCATTTAGAATATTATGACCTCAGTTTCGAACCCAATTTTTGGAGCACAACCCTGTTCTATTGTAGCTTCCAATGGGAAGGATCTTCTAAGTGCTTTGATATATATGAATATGGAAGGGATGCAAGAATATGTACTTCGGAGCTATGCATTTGGAAAATTAGGCAAAATGAACCATCCATGACAGATGGTTTCCAATTGGGTGATGTTTGTCATCCATACAAGGATGAGTCATATGTATTGTAATCAGAAATAAATAAGAATACTAATTTTTATTATTTGTTCTTGATAACAATTCTCCTTGAGCTTTCAGTGGATACTTGCAAATTATCAACAGTAATTTCGATTTTGTTGAACAAACCAATGAAAATACATCGCATCTTAATTTCATATTGTATTCATAAACAAATATTTATTAACTGTTCATGATTACCCTTTTATTAGATAATGATGATCCAGCACTTGCTGTCAATTGGTGACAAACAAAGCTCTGTATTCTTTCCCCTCGCAATGCTAAATCAATTTGTTCATTTGGTATACATCCAAAGTGCATCAAGACATCAAAAATTTTTACCATGCGTTATTAACCACTAGGTTCTAAACCGTCGCTGTAGTTGAAGATCAAAGAAAATGAAACAAAATATATATACAAGAGATTTATTATTGTTTTAAATGGGATGGAACTTTTAAAGCAAGATGAAGCATGTAAGAATGATGGTGATCATATGGCTGAGGTTCCTCATCCTTACAAGGATGAACAGTATATGCATTGTAATACTATTGTATTGATCTTAATGACTAATAAAATAGTATTAACTTTTGAAGACGCAGATGGCGTGCGAGCGAACAGAGAGCGGAGGGAGAGAAGACGGAGATGACAGGGACAGAAAAAAGAAACCGAGACAGATAACGACAGTGGAAGAGGAGTCTGAGGAATGAAACAAGCCTGTCTCATATAAAGACAAACTTGTGGATGCGAATCCAAAGAGCTGTGCTTTCGACAAAAAGGGTAGTTCTGTGTTTGAGGATGCTTGGAGGGAGCATATCGACAGCCTGAAAGAATTTTTTGGGGAAGGGGAGAGCACCACGGTGGTTAACGAAGCTGTCCCAATAGCAAACAATGGAGATTTAATCCCTACTCTGGAAATTACACGGGAGGAGTACGAGAGGTGGTGTGCACCCTAGAGGAGATCACTAATCGTTAAACTGCTTAGGAAAACTATTCCTCTCTGGGGAATGCAATCTGGACTCTAACGCATCTGGAAGACAACTGAACAGATTGAGATTAGAGATATAGACAATGGCTACTTCATGGTATCTTTCAAAACTGAGGAAGATATGAATCATGTGTACTTTGAGGGACCGTGGACGCTGGCTGATCACTACGTGCTAGTGCAACAATGGTAACCCAACTTTGATCCATGGAATGCTGAGAGTCAATGTAGGATCGCTGCTTGGCTTAGGATATCTTTAATCCCTTTGGAATTCTTTAACTCTGAAAGTCTTTTCAGGATTGGAAACCTTATTGGAAAGACATTGAAGGTGGACTCAATCACGTATTTAACAGCTAGAGGTCGTTATGCGCGTATCTGTGTTGAGATTGACTTAAAGAAACCGATCACCCCTGCTGTTAGAATTTTCGGAAAAGAATGGCACATCGAGTATGAGGGACTTCATCTCATATGTTTTCAGTGTGGGAAATATGGTCACCATAGGGAAGTATGCCAAGAGAAGAAGTCCACTGTGGAAAAGGTCCCAGGGGAGTGTGAACAAGGTAAAGAGGTCGAGAAGGGTGGTGGAATAATAACACCTGAAGGAAAGGAACAACCTGGACCTAATGAAGCTGGAAATACAAAGAGGGGGAGGGATTCAAGCCAAGGAGAAGAATCGTTAGTTGGAGAAATGTTGAAGAGCAAAGCGGTGATCGGAGAATGGAATCTGGTGAAGAAGCCGGTGCGATGGTGAAATGGGGGACCGAAATCAATGGGGAAGAAAGCGAGTATTTCGGGGAAGATCACAAAAAATCAGGTTGCTGATAATGTGGAGTGAGAAGCAAGGAAGGCTATTTATGGGGATCTGAATGCGGCACTATTGAAGGAAAAATTTTCTCCCGATTCAACTCTAGAAAACAAAGGTTCTGGGAATGATTTAAATGATAAAAAAAATGTGGGTCCCGGTGGACCATGGTAGAAGAAAGGTGAGTCGTATGGGGAGGGATAATAAGATAGACAAGCTAAAGGGACCTAGTGTTGGGCCTGCTCCAAGTATAATAAATAAGAATCCACATAAAGCTATTGAGACAAGCCGAAACCCCTTTTCGGTGCTGATGAATGAGGATGTTGATGGGCCTTTGGGGACCCCCAAACCACAAGATGGGCCTACGTTTTTTATTAGTAATGACTCCTCACCGAAAGAGTTAAACCTCCAGGAGGAATTAATCCAGAGTGAAGACAAGGACGTGAATGACGCCATGCAAGAGGTTGAGGACGAGAGCTCTACAGCTCAACAACTTAAATCCCTGTCTTAATGAATTTTCTCTTCTGGAATAGCCGAGGCACAGGTTCTAAAATATTTCCGAGTCTGGTTCGGGAGTTGACCAGGAAACATAATCTAAGCTTTTTAGCTATTCTTGAAACTAGGACTGGTGGAGAGAAAGCACGAACGATAGCCAAGTCTCTTGGCTTTGAAAATTTTGAAATAGTAGATGCTCAAGGATACAGTGGAGGAGTGTGAGTCTTGTGGAATAATGGTAATTGGAGATTTGAAGTTCTGGGGCTGCATGATCAGTTTATCCACCTAAGCTTCAATGATGGGATTACTCAATCCTTCCTCACAGCAGTTTATGCTAGCCCAAACCCTGTGAAGAGGAGAATCCTTTGGAAGAAGCTTACTGATATTCAGCAAACGGTCATAGGTCCTTGGTGTATTGGAGGGGATTTTAATAGTACTTTGTTTATGCATGAACGTCAATCCTGGACAAGAAGTGGCACCAACATCGATCGGGAATTTTCTAAGTGGGTCGCAGATATTTGCTTAACTGATATGGGGTGTCAAGGACCCTTCTTTACTTAGAGAAGAGAAGGTAGTGAAAGTCGAATTGACAGGGTGCTAGCAAATCCAGCATTTATGAATCATTTCCACCATGTGTGCGTCCTAAGCCTCCCTTTCTTCAAATCAGACCACCGCCCATTACTGCTGAAATTACTGGAGGTTTCGGGTACTAAGATTCATAGAGATATTCCTTTCTGTTTTGTGGTGTCGTGGGTGCTCCATGAGCAGTTTAGCTCCTTTGTAAAAGCGACATGGAATAAGAATGGAGAGTGGCTGGAGTCCATTTCTTCCTTTACTAAAGTCGTTCAATCTTGGAGTCGTGAAGTATTCGGGAACTTGGGCAGGAAACGTCGTCACTTGTTGAACAGAATTGAAGGGCTCAATGCTACCTCAGAGCAATGTGTCAACAAACAAGCAAGGGATGAACTAATTCAGAAACTTTGGCAAGAACTTGAGTCTGTCTTACTTCAAGAGGAGTTGTTATGGGTTCAGAAAGCAAAGTGTGATTGGTATGTGTTGGGTGATAGAAACACCAAATATTTTCATGCAAAGGCTAATGCACGAAGGAAAAGAAACAAGGTGGAAGCCTTGAAGAACAGTGCTGGGGAATGGATTTATGATAAGGAAGAAATTAAAAAGTTGGCACTATTATTCTATAAAGATCTTTTCTATGAATCTTCTAACAACTCAAGGGCTTTGGCTTCGACATTTTCTTATCCTAAAGTTGATGATGCAGTTTTGAACGACATAGGCCAGGAAGTGTCAGAGGAGGAGATAAAAAATATTGTCTTCCAAATGGGGTCTCTAAAATCACTGGGACCTGATGGATTTAATGCCCTTTTCTTTCAAAGTTAATGGGATCACGTTGGTCGCTCTGTGGTTACTCTTGTGCAGGAGGTGTGTAGGAACCCGAGTATGATTGAGAATATAAATGGGACACTCATTGTGCTCATTCCAAAAAAAGACCAGCCGACAACGATTCAGGATTTCCACCCTATCAGTTTATGTAATGTTATTTATAAAACAATTACGAAACTTCTTGCAAATCGAATTAAGCAAATCCTGCCCTCTATAATTTCTCCCAATCAGTGTGGCTTGTGCCTGGAAGGATGGGTTCTGATAATGTGATTATTGCTCAGGAAACTATACACACAATGCAAGGGGGAAAAGGGTAAGAAAGGTTATATGGCTATTAAAATCGACCTTGAGAAGGCTTATGATCGAATACGATGGGAATTTATTTTTAAATGCCTTGAGGAGATTTCTATTCCAAATCATATTGCTCAAATTATTAGATGTTGTATAACTTCCCCTACGATGCAAATTCTATGGGAAGGGAGCAAGACAGAAGCATTCTCACCGTCTCGTGGCATACGTCAAGGTGACCCTATCTCCCCTTATTTATTTGTTATTTGTATTGAGAAACTAGCTCATTTGATACAGGGAGAAATCCATCTTGGAAATTGGAAACCCATACGGCTATGCAAGGAGGGTCCCCCAATATCACACTTATTCTTTGCAGATGATCTCATATTGTTTGCAGAGGCTTCATTAGAACAAGTGGAAGTGGTCAAGAGATGCCTTAAGTCTTTTTGCACAGCATCGGGACAGAGAGTTAGTCAACAAAAAACTCGAGTATACTTTTCCAAAAATGTTTCGCCTTCTAAGGCAAGGCTTTTCAGTGAAAGATTGGGCTTTCAAAGTACTATGGATCTTGGAAAATATTTAGGAGTTCCTTTCCATCATGACAGAGTCCGGCGTGACACATATCAATATGTAGTTGACAAGATTCAAGGTAGATTGAGTAATTGGAAGGCTCATGCTCTATCTTTGGCGGGAAGACACACTCTGGTTACCTCGGTGATTCAGGTGATACCACTCTACCCTATGCAGACAAGTGAGTTACCTAACTCAATATGTGACGACATAGAGAAAAATGCAAGGGGTTTTCTATGGGGTTCAAGCATGGAGAGAAAGAAGATTCATCTGGTAGCATGGGATACTATTTGCAAAGAAAAAAAAAGGGGGGGGGACTGGGCATTCGTCATTTGTCTCTCCAAAATAGAGCATTCATGATGAAAGCAGGATGGGGGTTAATTACGAAACCAAAAGCTCTTTGGGTCCAGGTGATACGTAGTAAGTATAAATGTGGCACTGATCTTATCCCAAGAATTGAAGCAAATCATCCTGGTTCTAGCTTGTGGAGGGGTATACGTGATAATTGGCACATGGTAGAGCAAGGTACGGAGAGATCTGTGGAGCGTAGAGGTGAAGAATCATCAGATGGAGACCTGAGAAGCATGGAAATTTCACCCTCAAATCAGCATATAGTATGCTTTTTCTAGACCAGACTCCCCAGAACCCTCTTTGGAGCAAAGTGTGGAAACTAAAAGTCCCTCAACGGTGCAGGTCATTCATGTGGTTGCTTCTCCAGAATAGGATCCTAACGAACCATGAAAGGCTCAGACGAGGTTTATGCCAATCAGCTTCTTGCATATGGTGTGATCACCTGAAGGAGACTTCTCTCCATGTGCTCCATGACTGCCCGCAGATTAAAGCACTATGGGATTTATTGCTTAAGCCTTCATTTAAGCAAAGTTTCTTCACTTGCAACCTTTGGCAATGGATTCACTTAAATCTTAATACAACAGTAGGCTTAGAAGAGGTTTAGGCTGGAGGGAGAGATTTGGTATACTTTGTTGGCTATTATGGAAAAGAAGGAATGAACGAACCTTTGAAAATATCATTACAAGTCCTCATCAGGTGCTACAGAGGACTAACGACATTATTTCCAACCTAAATAATGCTCGAGTTGCTCTGAAAAACATTCCGGTTGGAGGTGGTACAGTGAGGGTAGGAATGCAGGAACTCACGCTGCAATAAGGATGGGTATCAGTACATGTAGATGGAGCAGCAAGCTTGACAAACGGAAGAGCCAGTTGTGGAGGATACATTCAGGATCATCAAGGTGATTTAAAGGATGCTTTTATGCTCCATATAGGAGAAGGAGATGCTCTTTTTGCAGAGTTGTGGGCATGTATGTTGGGTATGCGAAGAGCTTGGGATGGAGGGTTCAAAAAGGTTCGAATATTCAGCGACTGTGAGGATGCATTGAAGCTCATTTCGGCAAGAGATGATGGAATGCATGAATATTGTGATCTAATTAGAAGCTGTCACAGTTTGCTGCAAAGGGATTGGACAATAGACATAACCCATTGCAAGCGCGAGATGAATGGGGTTGCAGACAGCCTTGCCAAACATGCGCTTTCCATGCCACCAGGACTCCATTACACGTCATTAGATGATCCCATTTTTATTTCGAATAGCTTCGAGTAGTAGATAAGTTATCTTTTCTTTTGTTTCCTTCTTATCAAAAAAAAGAAAGAAAGAACTACTCTTGTTAATTCTTACATTTCTCCTTTCATGTCTACTTGATTGAGAGCGATTAATTAGAAATGATGAGGCATTTAAGCACGGATTATGGAAATTACTAGAGATCATGTTAAGAGTTTGTAGGGACTAAAGTTGTAAATTTATAACCATTGTTTATAAGGTAAAGTGGCTGTCCATTTTGTTTTTTTTTTTTGCTAAGAATATGTATTTTTTATATATAAGATAATCATGTTCAAGGTATTGTCGGATTCTAAATGATCCACTATCAAATTTAAGTATAGTGTATTATGTAATGTGAACTTGTATGATGTTTGATGTTAGCAATGTGTTATATTTATATGCCATGCTTATTAGATGTTAATAAACTAGCCATGTTTTTTTTTGGCATGCAACCCCAAAAGTTAATATTTATTTATTTTCCTGTATCAAAATATACATAACAAGGTATACATATGACAATATTTTTTTTCTTGAATGAACATACATATGACAATATTTTTTTTTTTTTTGCCAATACATATGACAATATTATTATATAAGGTAAAGGTGCAAATTTAACGATAAAGTTATTGACCAGGAGCACCTAAGGCTAGAACATACAATTAACTTTTTAAGTGTGTAAATTTAATAATAATCAATTAATAAGGGTACAAATTTAATTAGCAATGCCATTAACCCTCCTTTATTCCATTCAAGGATTTCGTTTTTTAGATCATTTAGATAATTAAAACTACTCATTTTTACTTAACATTCTTCATGAAAATTGTTTTAAGTAATTTTATCTTTCTAATGGTAATCAAAATTACTCATTTTCTCTTAATATTTTTTCTTTCTTAGTTTTTACTTAACTTTTGTATTCTTTCTTTTATTCTCAAAAAACTTAAGCAAAAATGAGTGGTTTTGATTACCATTAGAAAGAAAAAATTTAGAGCAACTTTCATGTAGGAAGTTAAGCAAAAAGTAATAGTTTTAATTACCTAAATTATCCTAAAACGAAACCCTAGACCCTAAAATATGCCAACTGGTTAACGAAGTTATTAAATTTGCACACTTATTAATTATTATTGCTAAATTTATATCCTTAAAAAGTTAATTATGTTGGGTGCCCCTGATGAATAGCTTCGCTGCCTAATTTGCACATTTACCCTGTTATATATCTTATATAGTGCAATATTTTCACTAAGGTTATACTGAACACTTTATACATAGAGTTGGAAATTCAGGTCAGGCCCGTAGGGCCAACCCGATTAAATCTGTTTATTTGAAGGATCAGGTTTGTAATTTTAAGCTTCCAGAAGGAAATGGGCCTAAAAGGGCTAGCCCTAATGGGCCGAAGGTTTAAAAGGGTTGACCCTTTTAAGCCCGCCATAATTTTATTTTATTTTTATCTGGATAAGTGACTTTGAGTATAGAAATTGTATTCTTCCAGCGAATATTCAAGCATTCATTTGTATTCACAACCGATTGTATGGATTTTTATATAAAAATAATTTACTAATTTATATTTATTTTACATAACAAACATATTTTAATTTTATGATTTTGGTTTATTATTTGTTGTAGAGATAAAAAATGATGATAATAATGGTGTTACAGATGAAATACTTGATATTTTTCACCATGCTAAAGCAAAGCCTTCTAAACCATTTTTTAGTGAAGCTTAGTCAAATTCAAATATCCTTAAAATTGGAGATAGTGATATAATTGATAAAGAAAAAAGTTAATATTGTATGATTTGTGAATTTAAATTTAAAACTTTCAGAATATTTATTATTGTTGATTTGTGAATTTGGGCCTAAATGGTTTGACTCAGTAATAATTCTCAACTCTATTTATAGATGGGATTAAATATTTTCCCCTTCATCACCATAAATAATCATTAGCCCTTATCCCATATATGGGGTCTTATCCTATGATGTGTCAATCATATTGCGTAGCCTTACATATAAGTGAGATCTATAGGATGGAGCAATGGCAAAAAGCCAAGCTGATCCTCGGAATATAGAATGGCTATAATTTTGAGATATATCCATCATGATCCTCTCCATACTATTAGTAGCACTGTTTGTATTGGCATCAAACTGTGTTGAAGGCAAAACGCTTGTGATGGTAAACAACATGTCGGAGAACAATATTTGGGAGCTGAGAGTCCATTGTAGATCCGCAGATGACGACCTCGGGGAGCATCTTCTTCATCATTTGGAATATTATTGGTTCAGTTTCAAACCCTTTTCTACTGCAGCTTCCAATGGGATGGAGCTTTTAAGTGGTTTGATATATTCAGAGATGAGAGGGATGCAGAAATGTGCACTTCGGAGCTACGCGTTTGGAAACTTGGGCAGAATCAACCGTGCATGGCTGATGGCTTGTATGGGGAAGAGGTTTGTTATCCAGACAATGATTAGTCATCTGTATCGTAATGAGAAATAACTAAATACATACATAATAAAATCTCTATTATCTGTTTGCTATACATCTGACTTGGATGGATTCTGAGAATTCCGAGAAGACACATTTTTCTTCTTCAATTTGTTTAAATTTTATTAAAAAAATAAAACCATGTCGTGTTGAGTTGGAGACCGTGTTGAAGTCAAAGTGAGATGGAAATAGTTTTGCTAACATTTTTTGTCTTTTTTGTCACATGGGGTGACTCATAAGTGAGCTACTCATAAGTGAGCTACAAATGATAAGGATGATCGTACAAAGAAATTAAAAGATAATTGACTAAGTGATAAGAAAGTCAAAAACTCATACTGAACCGAATTATAGTTAGAGGATTAAAAGATTAATAATCTATACTAACATAAGATATAAGAAAATTGATAATCCTTACTGATATAAAATATAAGATAATTAATACATCAATACAATGATACGCTAACGTCAAGGGTGAACAATGTGAGTTGCTAGATTGAGAAAATATAATAAAAATATTTATCCTAGTATCCAATTACATTACTACCAACTTGCACATATCACAGTAAATGGCAATCTCTCCCACTGATCTGCAATCCAATATCCCTAACTGCTTTGCAGGGTGAGCTATAAATAATAAATATTACAAAACCTACAGATTCTCTATCCAGCCCACTATGCCTGGAGATCAAGAACGGCTTCCCCTGCAGTGAAAACACAGCCAATAACCCTATCACATCATCGTATTTGAAAGGAAGAACCAAAGTTGATAAGGGAACAGCATCTTCTTCACCTACTGCAAATAACTCATTTCACATATATTTCCAGGAAATAAAATCTGAGTGCCTTACCATGCATTCTCTTCACAAATCGTTCGAACTCTAAGAAGTTGTGTCTTTCCATGAGAAGTGGACTTAGTCTCAAGTAAGTGAACGATGTAAAATGTTTTCCATCGGGATCATTCATGGGCTTGGCATTGTCCAAAATCTTATTGTAACCAGCTCTCTTTAGGCAAGGCAGTGCATTCTCACACGAAACTGGGAGGCAAACATCCCAAGCTGCATTCAACACCTGTCACGCACAATCAGAAGACAGCTTTAACTCTTAAAACATTTTCTTGTTCATGCTTCAGATTTGTTGAAATTGAAAAGATCAATCATTATAACAAGTTCTTTCTAAATAAATGGATCGTGAGGCTAGGATTATATACTTGCCTGCCAGACTAATCCCTCAGGGTCTGAAAATGCGCCCACAAAGTCCTCATGCTGAAGGTTCAGTGAGTGCAGGTCAGCGCAGGCTAAGTTTAAACATGATCCATTCTTCTTTAGCATTGTCATTATTGCCGCATAACCATCGCGATTGCAGGGGTTATAAAACCCAGCAGTTAATTCGGCAGCATGACTCACAGTCTTGTACCACCAGTGAATACCTGATAGCTGTTTACAAATTAAAATATAGCAAACAGACTGTATCAAGACACAACAAATTAAGTGCCTTCCATCGCTTTGATCAGTAGTATTAATAAACAAACAAATGGAAACGCCCTCCAAAAGAAAAAATCAACACCCAAATTCATTTCCATCAGAGTCAAACAGAAAAAGAAAGGGGGAAAGAAGAAATAGAAATAACCATCCCCGCCTTTTTTATACAAAGAACATAGACGCAAACACAAGATCCACCTTCAAACAAATAACTAGTCAAATATGACACACATTAAGGTTGTGTCTATCTCATGGTAAATAACTGCAGTTCTTTTCTTAAAAAAGGATAAATTTAGGCGTGTTATTGTCTTAATTCCGTTTTCAATGAACAACTGTGTTATGAAAATTTACAGTACATTAGAAATTATGTCAAAATTTTTTATTTTAAGTGAAATAAACGGAGCTTAAAGCAGTCTTAATGTAATAATTAGATTCATAGTTATGATGACAAGTCTCGTACTGCACAAAGAGAGGAGGACTGCAATGATTATACAAATCCCTGGGTAATAAGAAAAAAACCATTCAGGTTGCAATGCAGAAAAGAAAGATTTATTAGAAGCTCAAATTACAATATTATCTTTGAACCACAAACTTCGTCTCCAGCTCACCTTTGCAGCAATGCAGATTCCCTCAAAAGCTAATTTGGCCAGAGAGAGTACACAGTTTCCATGATCAATCAAAACCTGAGAGTACCAGCTAAGAAAAAACCTCCCATAGTAACCATCATAATCTCCTCCATCACAAAAGAAACCTGTTTCATGTGGTTGCGAATTATAGGTACCAGCATTATCCGGTCCTCTAGCCCATGTGGGGTGTCCCCTTGTTTCAGCTGCCTTCATAAGACTTTTTACCAAATATTGATCATAGCACTGCCCACAGAGAATAAGGGAGATGACCAAAGTAGAGGGGGGGAAAAAAGATCTAGGGTGCAAGGGCAAAAGAATAGCAGCAACATTAAGTAAAGACCACAAGAAGGCCATAACGATCCAAAAGCTTTAGACAGTACTCCCAAAAAACAAGAACTCATAACAAACGTCAAAAATCGGAAACTCAGATAACTAAAACTACAGCACCCCTAAGAAAATGATTACCTGGAATTCACCAATACCAGGGTATCTCCAACCATGCTTTACCGGGCAAGATGGATATCTTAGCTCCCCACATGGACCAAGTCCAACTTCAATCATGGAGATTATGCCATCCTCAAAATACTCATCAAACTCTACCCTGAAGCTTCTCATGAAATCAAAATAAACCTACAACAATGTGCAAAATGAAAAATTACATGCCCTAGGTCGAAGTCTGCACAGCATAAATATGGCAACTTTGCCTCTCACCCACTCATTGGAAAACATTTAAAATATGATGTAAACAAAACTACTAGAGAAAATTAGGAGCCAATGCCAGGCTCAAAATTACTTCAAGTTTTATGGATATGGCTGTCTACATATGGAAATCATTTCATAATAATTGTATCCAATAAAAATAATAACTACTATCATGCCATCAATACCTCTAAAGCAGTTCGACCTCTTAAAACCCGTTCCTTATCTATCCCCCAAGAAAGACATTCAGGGTTGTGCCTCCCCTCTCTATCAGTGAAAAAAATGTCAGGATTGCTCCTACCAATTTCAGCAACCCAATGGGGTATTGGAATACAAACATCGTCACCAAAATTGCCTCCACATTCATGAAAAGACATCACAACCTGGTCAAGTGTCAACAATACTCAATAGGAAATACAGGTTGTATGAACAAGAGACTAACCAACGGTAATTAAATTTAAAGCAACCTGAGAAACTTACCTGCAACTTAAGCTTAAGTTCACGCGCCATCTGAAAAAGTTTCTTGTAACCATTCCAATTATACTCCAGAGGAGCATGTGCCTCCACAATTCCCCACCAGCAGTCTACCATAACACCATCAACATGCAATGATTTCAACACCCTAAGCTGCTTTAATAGACCGTCCGGATCAACAAGTTCACACTTCATATTAATGACACCCAACTGCCACCAGCAGCAAGAATTCAATGGATGTTAAGATCAACATTTAGCATCTAGCTACAATATCCTAAGAGAAAATAAGAATTTATCAAAATTTCTCTTTCAATCAATTAGATAAATTGTCCAGAACTCAGTATTTAAACTAAGTAAAATAACCACTTACTAAGAGGAATATTTAGATTCCTTGAGTACAAAGTAGTCAGATGAAGGAAATCTAGAAAAATCACTTGAATGAAATGAAAAGACAAAGTAGGATTAAACAAATAGCTCACCGGTAGCATCACATAAACCGGAACATATGGCGTACCAGCAAAATCACGCTCAGGCAATCTGTGGGGCATGTCCACAATCTAGAAAGGAGAATAGGTCATTGAAACAGTGCTAAGGGAATTACTTGTTTAAGCACTACAATTGAATTATATACAAAATAAAAAGGATGAATATGCCCTTTTATTAGTACATATTAGGGTATCATTTCAAGATAGGGGAATAATGATAGAAAAAAACAGAGACAACAGCAATGGAAGCACAGATAAAAAATTCACAGGCAATTATGATATTAGGTTCTCAATTTTCCTTCATTAAGATCACTCTTACATTCCCAGCCTCTAAACTTGCAACAAGACAAATCTGGGAGGTAAGTGACTGACATAATTATGATCATTAATTATTAATCAATCATAACATAACCAATTCAAGCAGTTCCAGGCTAATATCAGCCGCAAGGTAATTATACCCAAAAGAAACCTATATACTGGCCATGTAATAACTAAATGGCTTAATTACAATACCTGCTTCTCATCAACATTATCCATTGAACAGCCAGTGGGAGGATGGCTGTCTCTCTGTTCTTCTCCACTTCCCATCATGGATGACGATTGAGACTGAGAACCTGAGGTTAGATCATAAGGTGTTGGAACAGGCACAAAAACACCTTTCAATCGACTTGCATTATACTCTGAAGAGCTCCTATAGCCTGAAGTGGCTCCCTTGAGGGAAGTAGGTGTAGTCTGTTGGGAAGCCATATGGGAAGCTGATGAAGTCACAGCAGCAGAAGTACCACCAGCCGGTCTCTGGCCCTGACCCAGTAAATTTGATAAAAATTACCATTTGGATATTATTTTAACTTCTAAGATTATTAGTACTCAGACACCACATTCAAACAACAATGACGAGATGGTTTACAATCGTTATTCATAATTGAGTAAGAAGTACTCACATGAAAAACTTAAAATCCATTATGAAAGCCATTTTAAGGACTGTTAATCAAATATTTGAAATTTAAAAGCAATACTCTTGGAAGAAAGCCAACATTATTACTTGATATTTGACAAAAATCAAGATAAATAGACTTAAGGTCCAAGATTTTGAAGATACATCAAAAGAACAAAGTGATTAGGGAACAGCACCCCACTCCAAAAGCAACATCTATCCAAGAAGATACCAATCCCTAGGGCTGCACACTGGACGGACTAGACTGGACCTGAAGCCAACCCGAAGTCTGGTCTATTTTTTGGTCGGACTAGGCTAGGCAGTCCATGGTCTGGTCCACCAGTCCAGTGGACCAATACTCGGGCTGGACTGGACTTTGGTCCACTGGACTGGTGGACCGGTCCAGCAAATCCATGACCCCAATTTTCCTCTTTTTTTTTCATTTTTCTCAATGGTAAGTATAAAAATACTTTAATCATATTAAAAATCATCATAATAATTTTTTTTTAATTTTGCTGCCACAGAGGGTCAATATTTCATCTGTTTTGTTACTGTTCCTGCCTCTATAATTCCCTCGTCTACATGTATACCTCCACTTACACTAGATTATTGCATTATATCCTCGATCCACAAGCATAACATATAAGAATACAATACTCATGATGTAGTTCAATTTAAAAGTAAATTATCATTAAGTTAATTTCAATTAAATATAGGAATTTATAACATATAATAATAAAACTCAAGAATGGTGAAATAAAGCAAAAGTAAGGAAAAAAAACCTAGGAACACGTTTCACCAATAACTATAATATAATAATCAAAATGGTTTCATTTAATCAAATAAAAAATATCTCATGAGAAACTCATAATGGTTTGATTCCATGGTCACTAGCTTATAAAGATAAATTTTATATATATATATAATCGGACCGGACCGAACCAAGTGGTCTGATCCCCCGGTCTTGAACCCAGTCCAGCCCAACCACTTGGTCTGGTCCAGTTGGTCCTTCGGGCTGCTTTTTAACTGGACCGGACCGGACTGGACCAGTTCGAGCTGGACCGGGTTGGACTGGACTGATGGACTTTTGCACACCCCTACCAGTCCCTTTGCATCCAAAGGACACCAAATTCAACCAGAGGTCACCTAACTTCAGTCTCAACATACAAATACCTGAGATCTTGAGGGAAAAGTAGTGCCATCTGGAAGAACTACCCAGCCAGCTTCCCTTGCCAGAGCAGCAATGACATCATTTATGTCAGCTCTAACTCTAAGATTATAGTTGCCATGCCTCCGAAGGCCTGCCAAAATCCTTGCAGTTATAGCCCTACGGTGCCTCTCTCTTAGCTTTGTTCTCTCTTTCTCTTCCAGAGGCCTGCACCTTCGAGTACTTCCACCTGGAGTGCTTGCTTGGTCTTGAAATTGCTGGTGCTGTTGAAAACTGTTGTTACCACTAACAGTTCCCATCCCACCATCAACGTCTCCCATCACTGGAGCATCACCATGATTACCTACATTCTCTTCATCTTCATCATCCTCTTCCTTCACATCCGTTCCCAAATCTTCCTCATCATCTTCACTTGTTCCAATTAGCTTTTGCATATCAGTTGCCATAATCCGTTGTCTGAACCTTCAATTCAATCAAATACTACTATGATGATTTGTTAATAGACAATGCCATTGTGTCTACGAAAGGTTTCCATTTTCAAACAGCAAGGCCAAGTAAGTTCCAATTTCAAAGGCTGCGCCAAACAAAAGCACAATTAGTGCTCCATGCAGTTGTATGATGGCATTAGTTTACATGATAACCTCTACACATCATTTGCTCATAATCAATTATCAACAAGAAGCATTAAAACTTAACATTCTAGTTATAGTAGGAATCCAGAACGCAAAAAATCTACACTGAATTCACAGAATTTATTATTTGACCATTTCCAGACACTAATGATTTGATTTCGCCCTCGTCATTCAATGAAAAAAAAAAATAAGAATTAAAATTCAAAAGAGAAATTTAGCATTCTCCTCCAAAAAGGTTAAGGGAACATTCTGCTTGTTCTGCATAAAACAAAAGCTCAGGTTCCAAGAAGAACTCTCGTCCAAGTCTGCATTTTTAGCCTACAGAAAGTCTTAGAAAGTCCTGTGACCCAAAATGCCGGTTCAACCATACCTCTAGGCGGGAAATCATAGTTCGTTGAACGGAAACCACTGCAGATCCGTCTTTCTCCTTCAAAATCTGCCAATTCCGTCGTCCTTAAGGAGATACAAAAACGTGTACTTTTCCGGCGACCGGCACGGCGGCCCGGCATCGATTCATGGGAGAACGCTGGGGGCAAAGAAGATAAGACCAGAAGAGGACAGAGCGGCGATGGCGATGTCCGGCAGGGGGAAAGGTGGTATCAGGTTCGGCCGGCGATGGGAAAGCGAGCGTGTGAGCGAAGCATGCGAGGGGCCTGAGGAGGCGCGCGCTCGCTCGTGTGTGAAGAGACGAGCGTGTTAGGAATTTGGCACGAACGGGGCGTGCGATGCTTGTTTTATCATTTATTATGTGACACAAAGCAACAACGCGCGCATGTGTGTGAAGTGTGATCCACCCGCCAAAAATGAAATATTGCTTTTTGGTGGGAAAAAAATAAATATTAAATTATTACTATGTTTTTATTCTTCACATAACAAATACAATCCCCTTCGGTTTTGCCTTGAGCCGCCGTCGTGGATCTCGTCCTCGCCGTGGGGTCTTCGTCCTTCGGTTCTTTTGTTGCCTTTCCTTTTTGGCATAATATTATAAATCCATCATCATCTTTCTATTAATTTAGCAATAACAATCTACAAGCCAGCCGGGTCAAATAAACCATAAAGGTGTCTTTTTTCAGCTGGTCTTCTCCCACGATAAGGTTAAATTTAGCCTTTGAGCTCCGCTTAGGAGTAGAGAGAGAATCCAAGTTGCAAGTAAAACCTTTTAACCATATCCATATCCCACGATGGCTACGGAGGACACCCCCACAGGCCGCAACACCATTACAGTGTAAATAGACGAGGTGGTTCAGAACGAATCTTGCAAGTTACGGGGTGGCTGTGTAAATAGCTATAGAAGAGGAAGCATGATCGAAAGAGGGCCAATTATCGAATAGCAGAGAATAGGGAAAGGAGCAAGAGACCTCCAAATAAAGGATATAGTGGTAATCTTTTCACCCTAATTCTTATTGCACTGTTACTGCTTAGACTCATTATTGTCTCGTTTAATTTCACTTGCATTGGATGATTTAGGTAAATTTTGAAAATGCTCTGCTGACAGGTGAATTTGGGCAAGTTTTGAGACAAGATATGCTAATCGGTTTGATATGTACGAGTCCAAATTATAGCTGTTTTCTTCGTGCCGTTGATTATGCTTACTACTATGTTCTAATCTAAGAAATATGGCAATGCTCCTATTCTTTACTAGTGTAAGTTGCAGAAAAAAGAAACGCTCTATGGGTGACTCATTTTACATCACAAGCGGGTTTCATTAATCAATTGCGGGGCTCCACAGTGAATTAACAACTATTGCATTTTATCCATGACACTTAAAGCTTCATAATCATAGGTGTCAGGAGTGATTTCATTTTGTATCATCTTTAGGAAATGAAGATTTATAATAACTACGAAATGTCTCGTGTTGTCTGATTGTTATGTGATTTAGCTACATCGTTTATAATAATATTAGTTTTGCTCTCCAGTAAAACATGCAAACACTGGGACTTTCACTTCAAGATAACATCCTTCCTTCAGCCAAATTCTTATCCAATGCCATTCCTCAAAGTCTGGCATCTTTTTCTTTGGCTCAGAAACCCCCTAAGCTTGGGATAAGACCAGGTTTGACTTCCAGATTTTACAAATCACTCTTTTGGGTCAATAGAAAACCTGTTCGGAGTAGTTGTTTTCATTCTATAAGGGTGCAATGCAGCCATAATGGACAGAATGACGATCACATTTATATGAGAAGATGTGTAGAGCTTGCAAGAAAGGCAATTGGGCTTACCAGCCCCAATCCAATGGTAGGATGTGTCATTGTGAAGGATGGGGAAGTTGTCGGTGAAGGGTTCCACCCTAAAGCCGGGCAGCCTCATGCTGAGGTACCTACCTTTTTCTATTTTTTTTAATTATGTTTGTAGAAGAATGAAACTTATTTGCATTGAATACCGAAAAAGGTTTTGGTCTTCCCTTTAGAAATATTGTGATATTTTAAACTGGTAAAATGACCTTTATTGTTCTTATCCAAAAAAAAAATGAACTTCATTGAATTCAAATTATGGTGTGAAAAATTTAGGAAATTACATTATAATATTATGAAGATCTTGCCTTACTTGCAATAATTTTCTGGAATTTAATTGGAACATCCTTGTTTGGTGCTTCATTTGTTAAGTTTGGATATAACTCAGGTGTTTGCTCTGAGAGATGCTGATGATTTGGCTGAGAATGCCACAGCATATGTGAGCTTGGAACCTTGTAATCATTTCGGGAGAACTCCACCTTGCACAGAAGCTCTGATTAAAGCCAAAGTGAAAAAAGTTGTGGTTGGAATGGTGGATCCAAACCCTATTGTGGCCTCCAAAGGGGTGCATAGATTGAGAGATGCTGGAATTGAAGTTGTTGTGGGTGTGGAGGAAGAATTATGCAAGAGCCTCCTCGAGACCTATACTCACCGTATGTTGACACGAAAGCCTTTCCTTGCTTTAAGGTAATTTAATGCCACCTCTATCAATTGGTATTTTTTGCTTAATTAAGAGAAATTATGTGAGTGCACATTGGCCCATGGATTCCTAGGGTCATCTGGGCCACACAAACCTCTGAACTTGGCCATGTTCAGGCCTTCTTTTGATGCCTAACTTCCCACTGAGCAGTAGTCACTTGTCATGGTTGGTTGGATACCTGGCCTCTCCCCTTTACACCTCTATCTACTGATTTGCCTGCTCTTTAATATCTTAGATGGACTTGCATATCATAACATAGCATATTGCCGCTTAGCAGATATTCCCTTTCTGTCAATGGACACTTTCTGGATGTACTTGGAGCCACAGCTACAGATTGTGGTGGATACTATTCGCGGTTACTACAAGAATATGATGCTGTGGTGCTTTCATCTTCCTTATTTAACGAAAACTGGCCATTGCCTTCATCCAAGGAACCTGGAGCAAATCAACCAATGCGTGTTATAATACAAAGGAATTCCAGTTCTTCAAACCAAGCTCCTTTTGTTATCAATGAAGTTACTGGTAAAGATATAATTTTTACAGATAACAGTACAACATCTGCGACTGAAATGGCTAAACAAGGAATCGAAACTGTGGCTGTTGATCAGGTAAATCTGGATGCGATATTAGATTATTGCTATCGGCAAGGATTGTGCAGTGTTTTATTGGATATGAGGGGGAGTTTCTCTGAGTTTGAAGGGCTTGTCAAGGAAGGTATTGAGAAGAAATATTTTAACAAATTTGTGACAGAAATTTTGCCGGTTTGGAATGGATCTGTGGAGATGGATCCTCTAAAACCATTGAAGAGCTTAGAGCAAGGAGTAAAAGTGATAAATTTACAGTCCAAGGCCTTAGATCAAGGTGTTGTTATTGAGGGATATTTTAAATTTGAGTAAGCTGCCATTTTAGTTGTTCAAAGGTGCATAATTACATTCAAATCAATCCTAACTTATTGAGCATCTCATCAATTTGATCCTATCGCGAGGTTTCAACCTCATGTTTTTTGAGTTGGACCAACTTTTTTCCATGGTGTAATTTTTGTGGCTCAAGAGAATGACTAGCAAGCATCTAGGGAATAATGACTTTAGATGTAGAAACATCGGTTCACATGGATGAATTTTGAAAAGGTCTAGAGGTACTTTAACTTCATTTGAATTCTGCCAACTGTGCCTACCAATGGGCTGCAAACCAAGTTTCTTTTTTTTTTTAATTACGTTTTTTTGGGGTTTTGCTGTTATGTAAACACTTCTCACATTCCTCTTAGCTGCAAGGTTTTGCTCGCACGCAATATTCTTGCTTTCGTTAAGGAAAAACTTCTGCTTTAGAATTTATAATATTATCCAAGTCGAAGATACTATGAAGTTAGACTCATTACGCCATGAGAATACATTTGAACTTTTGGATTCATTATCTGCAGTATACTGCAACTCTGCAAAGCCAAAAACTTGATACTTTATTACAACTTCAATATCAGTATATATGGACACTATAATTTATAATACAGAAAAACTGCTTAGTTTGCTAATAGAAAACGCTTCAAAGTTTTTATTCATTCTGTAACTACAATATCAAGTGATATCAAAATTTTCACAAATAAAATAAAATTTGTGAAGATGAAAATTGGAGGTTTAAACGTTAACATATGGGTAAACATGAGGTCTTCACTAAAAAATAAAAATAACTTAAAATCAACCTGAAATTAGATTGCAATATAAATGTAATCAAATTCAAAATGATTAGCCTGTCTATTTAAATTTCCGATATAAAGAAATTGCATTCATATGCTACAAGTAATAGATAATAAAAGCATGGCCTATTCATCACATAATGAATTCTGAAGACTAACTGGTAAAAATTGAAACTACATTAATCAAAGTTGATGCGTGTCAAACGCATTTAGTTTGGGGAAAAAAATGGTAAGCCAGGAACAACATATAATATTCAGAAGAGTAACTCTTACATTATAAAATTTAGGGGTAATCATCCCTACTCAGGCAATGAATTGGTGTTAGAAATGAGAGGCGTAGATTGCGTAGGTTAAAATTTCTTGTTAGTCCGAGACAAGACATGGCACTGGATACTTGGCTCGAAATTGTTCCTTTGTCAAACCATAATAGACAGCCTGCTTTCCTGAATAGGTGATGAAGTTCCAGCCAAAAGCAGATCCTCCAACAATATATGTCCCCTGCGGCTGTCCATCTTCTCCCTGCTGCTTTTCCACGCCAACTGGTGGTGGGATCTTACTTTCAGACGAAGGCTTACTTTCCTGCATATTCTGTTTGCATAACTCAACCAGCGTCTTCAACTCTGCAGTCAAAGGCCAATTTTAACCAACTGTAAACATGACAGTAACTTAAGTAATAGTTTTATCTCTAAATTTTCAGACAGCTTCGGCTTTTCCCCACAAAATCACTAGTGCTAGAGTTAGTCCCTGAAAATAATAAATTTATTGCATGGTAGTCTTCCTAGCATCTTTTGGCTTTTGGACGAAAGGACTTATGCTGAATAGCACACAGCATTAGATAAGGCGGTGGGTATATATTCGACAGCAGATTCAACACTCATGTACGAGGCTAAATTTTCTCAAAAAAAGGAAGTTAATATTCAGATGGCCAGCCCAAACCTGTGTAAGACTTCAGTCACAGGCAAATAGGAGCTAAGCATTAACCTCAGCGGATTGCAACAAACTTAACTATCATGAATATCACCATGTAATTATTGCAGAGCAGCCCAATTGATGAAACCAAGGATTTAAATTGCAGTCTGCAACCACAGTTGTAGTTGTTGTTGGTTTCACAATGGCATCCATCACCACAACCACAGTCTATTCCACTAGCTCAATAGAATAAAAAAACTCATGCCATGTGTATTAAGATAGAGCTCATTGATCGGCCATGCAGTAGCAATAGACAAAAATGAGTCTGGAGGAGCTTACGTTCACAAATTTCATTAGATGCCTGGCATTTTTGGAAGTCAGGTGTTTGGATTACCTTCAAGATCAAATAGAGAAAGAGTCAGACTTATCATATAGTATTTCAGGCACAAGATGCCATTGCATTTGCATGCACCCAGAGAAAAACAAATAGATAGAAAATTAGTCAATCCATCTGAATGATTAAAAGCATGGTGCAATTATAATTATTGGATGCATAATTGCATACCCTTGCTAACTAAAAAGATAATGAATCTCAAAATATGACTTCTGAAGTGTTTTATGATGAGCTTGGATCAAACCCAAGGAACCAAGCATAGAAACATACTGCCCTTTTTTCTGGAGGATGTTTTTTAAACATGTGAAATAGGCATCAGCAGTAAGATACACGATGGGATTGGAACTGGATGGAGTGATAAAAAGCCATGGCGTGAAAATGGTGAGAGAGACTGCTGTTACAGGTCAAAACGATGCACCAACAAATGAATATTAAGATAAGGATGTGAGATTCAGATATCTTGAATATAAATAACTCAAGTGATGGCAGAATAATGCAGATGCTTTCTAGGATGTTAGAAGAGATTATATAGATCTAAGTTTGTCACCAAAATCATATATCAAACTTGTTGAAGATGAGAGACTGGAGTACAAGATTTCGCCTAAGGAACCTAAGATAAGGTTCACTAGATCACAGACGTCACAAGTTCTCCCTTGGGAGATTTGATCTGTAGGGTTCTAACTGAACATTCTGCTGCTTTGTGAAAATTACCAAAACTGTTTCAGAATTAGACAAAAAGCTCGGCAAATATAAAGATATTATCACATGGAGACCTCGCAAAAAAACCAAATTAGAATCACCATAATAACTTCCATTTCTCCAAAAGCTCAAACAATGTACCCTACCCTAACAATTTCAGGTCAAGTATGTTTAATTAACATGTCATATTAACCTTTAGATGTGAGGAAAAAAGTTGTGGAAAAGTAAGACATTTGCATGCTTTAAGAAGCACCGACTCCAAGCCAAAAATGCAAGGATCTTTTCACAAATATTCACTTGACTCGTGATTTGACTATATCAAAGCCGAGTTTTTTCCTGTCCAGATCAAAGCCAAGTTCAATTTTACTGTTCTAGATTAAAAATAAATTTCTTATGATAAACAAATAAACTGTGCTGCTTCAGTTATCAGTTCTATCACAGGATTTCCCCAGATTTATCAGCGTCTATCAATTCCATCAACCAATAAACCACGTTGAAAAATTGAATAAAAAATCAAATCTTTCAACACATCCACCAGTTAGATAGGTTTGGCATCAAAACAAATCATACTAGATATTTACTCACAAATTCAGAGAAAGATTAAAAAAAGAATGGTGACGTCCCTAACATGGAATTCGTCGGTATAACCACTCTCAGGTCCCCGAGGGACAGACAGTTTATTAAATCATCCGATTTGAACCAAAAATGTAAATACGAACTGGTAAGGAACAAATGCAAACTATTAAGAGTCTGTAAGGAACACAAACAAATAAAAAGAACAGAAATTCTACTCCCAGATAAGTATAATCTACTCAAATTCTCCAAGTTTTTCGCAAATAGTATGAAATATACCTCGATAAAACGGGGACGAAGATCTCTGATAATAGCACGTATCTTAAATAAACGGGAATTTTGCAAGTGGGCGTCACTTTCGAGAGGTCTCTTCTTGGATTTGGGTGGAAGGGCAGCGGAAGCGGGAGGGGGAGGGGGAGGGGGCTGAGGAGGCAGAGTAGGAGCCGTGTTTGGCGGATTAGAGACTTGAGGTGTAGCCTGAGCTTCTTTTGATTCTTCCATCGATGTTACTAACGCTGTGCCGATTCACGAAGAAAACTCAATCTTGACGGGAAAGTGAAAACTTATTTGGAGGAGAGGTGTGTGCGCAGTTGAATTTAGAAGTTACAGATTATAAATTACAATGTCCTGCAGGAGTATTTTTGCGCGAAATGTTCAATCAAATTAAAAAAAGAAAAAGTGCAACCGGTGTTAAGGGCATACTAGTACTTTCATACGTCCAAATTTTCATTCCGTCATTTATTTATATATATGCTAAATAATAAAATCATTCCGCCAGATGCAAATTTCTGTGATTATCAACAAGATTTCATAATGCCAATATTACCCTCATAGCCCCAGATGTAAACTTGACCACCCCATAGTCGACGAGCATTGTGGCTGGCGGCCGGGGGTAGTTTGCGGGGACGACAGGTGCAACGTAGGAGCAGCGACTGGCGGCTGACAAAACCCACTCGGACGGTGAGGACAACGTGTTCGACCGACGGTAAGTGTTCTGATAAACTTAAAATATTGTTGGAAATCTCCTTGGCTCGTCAAAATTTCTTCTGCTGGCTTTGCAGAGTGCCGACCGTGGTCCTTAGAGAAGATCCAAAGGGATTGCCTTAGTAAGCAAAGCATTAGTTGCCTGAAAATCAAGTTAGAAAAGCAATGAATCACATGAGGATCTGTGTTTCCCTCCGCAGCACTGCTGCTGCATTGAGATCTGGGCAGAGGTCTATGTCGACGGCATCAAAGTCTTTGACTGGACCTCGTAACATAAAAAATGGCAAGAACACCAAAGCTTCCAGTGAGCTGTGCAGGTTCTTGGGAATCCCTGATCAGTCTCGCTCTGAAACGGCCTTGCTCATCTCTAAGTTCATTAAACTCAATAATTCCCGGGTTCCTATTCTCTCCCTATATTCATTCTTCTCCTCCTCCCCCAATGTTTGATGAATGTTCTCCCTCACAATTATGAGAATTTGTCTAAAATTATTCTTCAACTGGTTCATATATGTCCATAGCTACTTAATGTTGGTTTGCAAAATCTTTACTTTTTATGAAATGGGTTATAGTTAAAAATACTGGGAATTGACTCACTGCATTCTTTTATCTTCGTCATCAAGTATACAACACACCATCCCTCTCATGTTATGCGCCATCCGAGCAAGAAAATTAGACACGTAGGGATGTTTTAGATTTATATTTCTCTTTCCCCCAATTACATCCTTCACAGACATGCTAACACACCTGACACCTCAATTTCCAACAACCCCATCTCACCTTGATCCTTAAAAATCCAGTATATGCAGAGTTAATGGCAGTTGGCTTGATGGGAAATCTTGTTAAGGTCTAGGGAAATGATAGAATTGTTGGAATTCCTATCATAGATGGTGATTTTCTCTATTTGAGCTTGAACATTAATATTGCTTCTCAATTGACAATAAAAAAATACTCTGCAGAGTCCTGGCATCAAGAAAGATAAGATATGGGAGCAGAATCTGCAAACACTTTTACGAGGAAAAAGTAGTATTAGTTTTGCTGAGATTGCCAAAATTCTGTCCCCAGAATTCAGCCAGGGTATCATGCATTTCAAGGACAAGAGTATGGACTCTTTCGCAGACAATGCAAAGGGAAAAACTGCACAGAAGAAAGGGAAGTCCTCAAAGAAGTAGGACTTGCATGTTATGTGCATCTCTTTTTGGGTCAAAAGTTAGGTATGTTCCGACAGTTTGATCTGGATGTTCATGAGACTCGGTTCTCTTTGCCCTACACTTGTTTTGCTTCACATAGCTTCCGCTCTGGACACCTGGTTTGTTTCTTCAAGGTCGGTTCATGTAATTGCATTTACATGGAATATTGTGTTACAAAGTCGGTTTTGATCTTATAATTTTACACTGCTAGATCTTGCGCATCTCTCTCTCTCTCTCTCTCTCTTATTTCTATTAATATTACTTTATCAGTGGAAACATTGAGTATATATGTTAATAGTAATCAACTGTGACGATAAATTTAAGAGCATAGAACATCACTAGTAACCAAAAATGAGCCACGATCATGTTAAGTGATTTATGTCATCTTGTCACTTGTTTTATGAGAACAATCATCTCGTCAATGACAGCACTCCCATTTTGTTAGTCATTTAACTATCATTTCACTGAATTTTTTTGCCAAAAACTGAAATTAGCATCCTTACTTTTTTATGCGATTATCTTGAGGTTTTATACTATTTATGTCACTCTTAATCGATTTTGATTCATAGATTTTAAGACCCAAAGGAGACTACAGTTGAATACTAGTCAGTAATATAATTTGGGAATTGTGGTTGTGAGCTAAAGTAATCTTTGATTGAAATGTACCTTTCAAAGCATGTGTTTTTCACATATAACTGTCAAAAGGATCAGCGGATGAAGTTTATAAATTGGGGTTCTAACTTTCAGGTCATCAGGAGGGTGCGGATACCTCTCAAGATTTTGGTAATGAGAGAACAATCTCAATTCTACATAAGATTGTTTGGGATCGCGATCTAGGTTTTGCTCGGTTGCAAGATGGCTTGTGATGTGGTGTTTATAATTTTAGCTTATTGCCTTGACTGGTAGTTACATTACAATATTACATGGCGCCGCATTCTTCTTTGCATGTTTATTACATTTCTAAGACTACAAACTTAATAGTAATGATGAATCATTATCTTGCTTATTGGATGAGTTTTTGATTTTTGAGACTATTGGCTTTTCGAATTCATGATCTGTATTTTTCACATGTATGATTTTCCTCTAGTAATTTAGCAAATATATAATTTTAACGAAAAAAACTATTATTTATCAATTAAATTGAATGATTATTTCCCACTCGCGATATTGGAAAATTATTCCCAAAGACTAACTTAAAATTATTTATTCCTTATCACCACAAGTGTTAAGAGCATGTTTAACTTCTTTTCAGAAGTGCTTTTAGAAGCATTTTCACTTAAGTTAAAATAAAATTTCTTTCACATACTTATTTATCTCGGATTGTGTACAATCATTTTTTAAAAACTATTTCTAAACATGCTCTAAGTACTTAAATTATTACTTATCAAATGTCAGTCTGAATGTTAAATAATTGAACTTAACTCTTAAGACTAGATAGTTTTTGAGTTTGATTTTATGAATAATTTCCCACAATTTTTGACCAGAACAGAGTTTTTTTTTTTTGTGCGAATTATTATAGTAGGGTCAATGCCATTTTCATTGACATTTATCATAATAATTCGCTTGAAATAATTTTGTTCAGCATTGTTCAAAATTCAGGATCGCATTACTTGCTCCTAAAGAAGGGAGTTTCTCTTGCACATCACGCTTCCTTGTAATAGAACAAGCGGTGTTTGGCAAAAAAAATAATAATAATAATAATAATATAACAAGCGGTGGAAAATTATGATCTTGTTACTTTCAATAGTTTACACGAGAGAAAAAGAAAATCTTTTTTTTTTCCTTTTTTTTCTTTTGAATGAAAATGAGTATCAATATGTAAACAGAAGCAAATTACATAATGATCCTACAAGTAGAGAAAAAGCAAATCTTATTTGGCAATCGAACGCAAATTACAAAACTGAATAGAAGAACCTCACGTTTTTCATATATTCTGATTTTCTTTTATAGGTGAAAAAATGCTTTGGATTTCCAAGTGCAACATGTTACCACTCGCCACACCTGTAAGGGGTATTTGCCAACACTCGTTCAACCACTGTTTATTTGAAGAATTCTTCGAACACATGCTTCACTCTCACGAATATGAACTCTCCTTGAGGATAAAACTTGTGTTCCCCGCGAAAAACTTGTAGCCAATTGTATAATGGGTGGTCATGATGCAGAATACAACCAGCAAGAAATTCTCTGTACAGGCTCCTTCACTTACTTCGGTCCACCAGCTGCATTACGCTTGGCTTCCAGTGCCGTGCCCTCTTTAAGCGCTACTTGAGCTTTATTCTCCATCCCGATCTTGGCTAGAGCCACCGATTGAAGGTATGATGCAATGTGCCATACAGGGGAGACAATTTGTGCTTGCATTGCATCATTCAAAGCTTCCTGAGGCATGTCACTGATGAGATAACATAAACTGCGCCGTGCATAGACTGTTGGAGAAATCATTGTTCCAGCATCAATGAACTGCATGTAAAATAAACGATACAGTAATTGAGTTTGTTCTATGAAAAAAATGAAGATTATGAAAGAACATGATAATAAGAATCCCACCCCCCCACCCCAAAAAAAAAAACATCTAAAGTCTTGTCCCAAAGAAAGAACGTGTTGAAGTCAAATAATGCAGCTAATAGGATGTCCTTAAAGGTTCACCCAAAATGATTCCTCCCGTGATTCAACTAAAGAACAGAAAACATGGTTTTTTTTATCATGAACACCATAGAATATTGATGTAGGATACTGAATCAAAATCAGAAGCATTATCATTTATCATCATGAAAAGATCGCATTACCTTACGACAAAAGGGTCTGGTCGGTATCCGCTCCAATAAGAAATCATATCTAGAGTTATAACTTGTTCTATTATATGGAACCGAGTTTGAAAAATAAATAGAGCCAAGTTCAACTATATATGCTGTAACAAATCTACCTGTGTGTAACACTCAGTAGCAAGTCGAAAATCTTTTTGCCGGAAAGCAAGATCCCCCTTTTTCTTACAATTTAGTGTGTCCTGCATTTGATCAGTCCACATATGGAATGATAACTGCAGTATAAGAAAGGAAAATACACAAGTCAATATCTCCAAAGACCAAAAAATGATGTTCTCATATCTAATGAGAAGATATCGGATAAAGTTAACGAAAAATATCTATTGTAGAGAGGGGAAAAGCCTATCCAACAAGTGAGTAAAATAAAATTTAGATAGAGGAACCTCGTTTGTCACTCCTTCATCATCTTTATAGCCAATATTTTCCAGAACTTCATGTATAGCAGTCAAGTCTTTTCTTGAGCATGCTTCACCAAGTGGGGACAATGAAGTGAAAGTAGCAGTATGGGGAACACCCATCAAGACATGTGAAGGAACCTAAAAAGCAATGTGTGTGTGTGTATTTAAAGCAAGACAAAACCAACAGGAGATAGTAGAACTATCAGCTAACAACACAATGGGATCAAGTTTTTCATGTGCATGTGTACGTAGATATAAATGAAGAAGATAGATAACATTTTCTGTATACATTGAAATTTTAATTTTCGTATTAAACTACACAGGATAAAGTTGTTCTCATTTGCAATAACAATATATGCTTCTGGAAAAATCCCTCAAAGCATGTTTGGATGGGGGATAATGAGGAGGAAAGAGTACAGAAGATTTCATTGAAACATTTTATTTGCTCAAGTGATTGTTGAGAAAGAAGTTCAAGTTTCAATTAAGCCTTCGATAATCCTGTGAAGCACTCCTCCTTTAAATTGACGAGTTTTCAAAAAATTTCAAGAATTATGAAAGATTAACCGAAAATTCTTCATTCTCTTATCTTATAAAAGGCTCTCAAACAAGCAGAGGTTCCTGTGAAACCTTCATTCCTTGTCCTTTCCCTCTATTACACCCAAGTATCAGAGGTTTGTTCCCAGTTTAAGGTAACTAGGAAAAAAACTAGAGTTAAATACTTTTGAGGTTTTTGTGACTAGTTCATTCTATATAGTATAAAAACATAGTAACTTTATTCCAACTTAAAGCTTGTTTGTTAACCACTTTCACGTAAATCGAAACATTACTCCTCTTAAATACTTACTCTGGATTGCGTATAATCACTTCCCAAAAGCTAATACCAAACAAGCTATTAGTAATACATGATTGTCTCCTTTAAAAATATTTGTTCACATGTACTATTTTAATTGAAAAATAGTAGCAACTGTCACATAATAATAATACCCCAACCTCCGTTTCTTTCTGAAGTGGTGTCAATGCAGCCACCAATGACTTGGGATTTGACCGTTCTCTAGGTTCATACTGTAAACATCTAGATGCCAAGCGTACCAACTCAGTTCCATCATCATCAGAAAACTGTCCTTCCAAACAAGAGTCTGTCAGCATCTGAAGATTTCTATCCCGAATCAAGTCAAGGGCCTGCTCCAAATTTTCCAATGATTAGATATGTCAATTTTCTTATACAAAAGCACTTGAAATGATATAAATATGAATACATGGAATCTTCCACTTAAAAACTTAGAAGTCAATCTTTTGATATTCAAAATTAGCAGATTTTCCTGTCAAATTATTCTCACTTTTGAAGAAGGCAGGGGGTGGGAGGGGGCTCTTTTTCCTTTAATAACAATGACTTACATGGCTTGGGGGGATATGCTTCCCACTAAGAAGATCAAGCAAAAGAGTGCCAAAGCTATAGATTACACTTTCTGGTGTTACTCTCCCTGCAGAAGAAAGAAGAGCTTTCATAATGTCTGAATCACCCAACTCAAAACAATTAAATGATTGAAAAATTTTTAAAGCAATGCACGTTTTGTTTTGAAATAATGCAGCATGACTTTCAGATACAAATATAATAAAACCAAAAGTGCACAGAAGTGTTACACACCAGTTCTCAGATACTCGGGTGGGGTAAAGGCCAAATTCGTGCTATAACTTTTCCCATCCCTGCTATTCTTCATAAGGCCAAAACTCGAAAGACTAGGATTACCATCCTGCAAAATTATAGCATATAATTTGTACTAATCTAATGTTACACATGTATTATAAATTTGGGAGACAGAAAAAACTTACCTCATTAAAAAGAACCCTATATGCATTAAGGTCATGATAGAGAGCACGCCCTTTATTTGTGCAGTATTCTAGAGCTTGCGCAATATATAGAACAACTCTCAGTCGCATCGCCCATTTCATAGGTTGTGTTTCCCCTAAGTAAGAGACGTGACTATGTTATTTCACACTCATGGAATTTAAACGTATGAGAAGGTAAAGCAACACGATGACAATAAATCATGACAAAGTAGATAATGAAGTACAAAAGAGGCCAACTGCAAATATTGTTAAATATAAATCTTGCCTAGCATGTGATTTTTGACAGATCGAACTACAAAACTTCTAAACATGTTAATTAGTCCATACCTTGTCCTAAAGGAGGGAAAAGAACTTATACTTATACCACTAATTAGATATATAGAAAACTATAAGGTAATTTTGCAGAATAAGTCCATATTGAAATAATCACAAAAAGTTAGTTCCAATATCCATGTTGATAATCATAATATGCTTTGCAAACTTCGCAAAGCAATTTGAGATTGCCCCAGTCCAGATGGTAACAGACAAAAAATTAACAAAGAATGGGCAATTCCGTAGTAACAATTAAAGGGAAAAAAGTTAGAGCTCTGGTGGTTCAGATGCTTATCCCATATCCTACACCAACTAGACCCCAGTATAGACACAACACAAAGAAGATAACAATAAAACCATAAGTCATAGATCGATGCGATATCGATTATAAGTCTGAAAGTAAAATAATAAAGGGTAAAATGAATGCTTAGGCTGAAAGCATGGGGTACGTGTTGGAGGAGCTCTTACAATGAAAAAGATGTTTGGCAAGTGTTTCATTGGGCATATATTCAGCCACAAGCAACCTCTCATCACCTTCACAACAACAACCAAGCAAATTTGCCAATCTTTGGTTACGGAGCTGACCAAGTGATCTTGCTTCCTCCTACAGTTAAGGGGGGAAAAACTTATTCTAACCAATAGGAACTGAAAAGGAGCAGAAGGATATACCAGCACCATTGGTGTGAACCACCTGCTTTAGAGAAACAAGAAAACTGAAAAAAAATTTAAGCAATGATCGATTTCTTAGTTCTTTGAGAGAAAGCATGCTCAAATTGAATGTTAAGCACCAGATGCACACAATATTCCCATAAATGTAAACTGACCAGACAAAAGAAAAAGAACTTGGATGACTGCCCAAAAACCCTCAAGGAAAAGAAATACCGAAGATAACACTCAGGACTATCATTCGCTAAGACCTTAGTGCTAAATCATGGACAGAAGAAATTCAGTTAGGAGTGTGGTTGAAGATTCCATTTTCAAAAACGAAACATTTACCAAAAATTGCCGGGCATCAGGCCAAGCATTTCTATTGAACCGCTTCACAGCAATTCTCATTTGATTCTCCAGCTTCCCTGTATAAACAACATTTGGAGCCTTCTCCCCATGTTCAGATACAATATTCTCCACAGCGAAACCAGATGTTGCATTCTTAAGCTGCTCAAATGTATATTCACGGAATGCAGGCCAGTTATTGGTCTCACTTGTATCCTCATTAACTGGAACAATCATTGAAACAGTTCTGTAAGCCATAATTTCTATTCACAACAGAAAGCTATGCGGTCTTACTTTTACCCACCAGCATCAAGAGCAGATGCCTTCACGTGTGAATTCACACAACATGGAATGAGGGTGGAGCACTGAATTCCCATTTTTCTCTTGCCAAAGTTAGATCAGAAATAATAAAAGAATCAGCCACTTTCACAGATGTAACTTCCTTGAATAATCAGAAGTGCGAGGATCCAGTCCAGCTCCACTAGGAGTATATAAACCTTATGCGCTAATACAAAATGACACCATCACGAGCTTTAATGATTAATCACAAAATATCCAAAGCTAGAGCAAGTATGCAACTGCTATATTGTCCACTAATATATGCTAAAGCCAGAAACCCCTGTAAATTACCATAAAACTCTGCTTCAGCGAAGGTAGGTAAACCAACAAACTCAATAGCAAGACCTTAATCAACATCAGGTCAGTAGATTTTTCTTTAACCAATTCCATTAAACTAAAACAGAACAATCAGTAGATTCTGTACTTAATTTTCAGGAGCAGTAACCTCGGGAACGATTTAGTCAGATTAGGAGGGAAACAAAGATCAGAAAGGATCAGAGACTGCTTCAATTACGAACAAGAGTGAAAATGAGATTTTTTTTTTTTTTGGGTTAAAAGATCTTGCATTCTTAAACATTAAGTATGTAAGCATTTAAAGAGCCAGAACACCAAAAAGATGCTCTTAAATGTGATAACCAACCAACCAGAAGTTTCTAATTTTTAAAGGTAAATAGCATGAGATATGAAGATTTAAATGCATGAGATGATTAAGATCATATGACAACGCCTAACTTCCGGTATCTCTCAGCTTACTGATTTCCTTTTTCAGAGTTAACTTAAAGAGTGACTTTACCTACCACACAAAATGCTGCTCAAGTTTTTGAAGTAGCAAATATCCAATGGAACACCACTTTTCAACCTACCGAAAAAACCACTTCGCCTTTAAGCTTCTTCTTTCATCTCCACTCGAAAGGCAAAGCAAAAGGTTGATCAACTTGAGCAGGTAAAATGTGCAGTCACCTTTTCTTATTTCCCTCTTTCTTGATCGAATCAATGCCTTTACAAGATCCACATTTTCTGTCCTAAACCTCGTTCGTAATCCGCAAGTTCAAGTCCCTTCCTCGATCCAATCAAATTCCCTGATCTTTCTCTTCTCTGAAAATCAATATTTCCAAAACCCGAAACGATTCTTCACCACCCTCGTTTTCCACAGATCGGGTGAAATATAAAAATTATATATTACATGAATTAAAATCAGTTAAGGAGAAAAAAAAATGTTGGTTATGAAGCTGAAAGCTGAAGATTTATACGAGGCAGCAGCAGAATGTGAAAATGGAGATGGTGATGATGGCAAGCTATAGAATTTTCTACATTAATTTTCTTTGGCAATTTTCAATTTAAATTAAATAAGAATAAATAACTTAATTACTACCGACATGTTCCAAGCAGGCATTTAAAGATCTAGGTTCTGCACATTTTGGGTCCGATTCTACTAATTATTTGCTGTTATTTTACTTCTACTCCGCCAAGACAATTATCCATCGACTTTGTTTTGGGATTTCGTTTTGTTACAGGAATTGTTTTGGGATCTTAAAAAGGAAGAATTTGATTTTTTTTCTGGGTACAGAGAGAATTGGGTATTTGAAGACCATCATATCAAATGCTAGGCAAGGCAAATTCAACTAGAAATGGGTCGCGTCCGATTAAATTCGCACAAATAGAAGGTGGGATTTATAATTTTAAACTCTCAGAAAGAATCCAACCCTATAAAATTAGTAATGTTGGGTTATAGGTTTAAAAGGACCAATCAATTTAAATCTATCAATTTTTTTTAATATTTAACTTTTAAACATACAGTCAAAATAACAAACTGACACATTCACAGATTTTTTAAAGCTTTAACCTCCTTTAAAATTTTTGTACATTTTCATTTGATTTTTCTTAAAAGAAATTGTGATTGAAGATAGTGATGTAAATTGCAACATCCTTATTGGCAATAAAAGAGAGAGCTGTACTTTTTTTTAGGAAAAGAAGGTGTTTACTTATGTATCCAACTGAAACTTCGTTTCAATAATAGTTGTTTTCATGCCTTTCAAAGAGTTTTTTCTTCTTTTCATTATCATCAACAACTA
Source organism: Vachellia collinsii (assembly GCA_006871305.1). Classification (NCBI taxonomy): domain Eukaryota; kingdom Viridiplantae; phylum Streptophyta; class Magnoliopsida; order Fabales; family Fabaceae; genus Vachellia; species Vachellia collinsii. The sequence goes on along the minus strand of QFDD01000046.1, from coordinate 29,214 downwards.
CTTATATATACATATGCAACATGGTTCTTATTTTTTGTGGTAGTGTTAATCTCAATTCATATTCATAAATTTTTTTTTAAGAAAAACATATCACTTATTCACGATGATGTGTTATTAAAAAAAGGGATTGAGCAAGTTCATTGTAACTCACTTGATAAAAATTCATGCACACACGCTATACAAGGTTCAATGCTCCAACCATGAAGAAGACATGTAATACCCTCAATTTAGACACTTTATAAAAAGAAATGATTGAATTTTATCTTTAATATAAAATTTTTGTTCATTTTATCTCCTATATTCATCATTTGTTTCATAAACTAACTTACCTAATCTATAGGTTGATATATTTTCATATATTACATGCGACGTTACTGAAAAATTGAGTCAAGTCTATTTAAATTGATCAATTTATTTTATTTCTTTAATCTAAATTAAGTAATTCTTGTGTGCAGCCATACAGGAGAGGAAGTGATGTGTAATTGCTAATAAAATGAATAAGTTAATGGCATAAAGGGAAGTTTAAGTGAGAGAAGGATGATAATGGGAGGCAGTTTAAGAAGCTTGTGTTGTGTTGTCAGATTTGTAAATTTAAGTTTTAAGATTTTTAATATTTATTATTTCGATGTAGTTGTTTAGATAATTAAATGTAACTTTTTACGTTTTCAAATAAGAAAATTGTGTTGATGTGTAAAATTAATGTAAAAAAATAAATAAATAAACAAGCTTCAAGCGCACAGACGATCCTCTTACAAGTTGGACTTTAGAAATTAGTGGACATTTTGGTACTTGGGCCTAAACGAGCAACCCGTTTAAGCTCGAACCTGTGGAGGGTGGCCCGAATTCTTGGCTTTAAATTCAACCAAGTGGGCAAGTCCAAGTGAACAAAGATCATAAAAAGTGAAAAGGGAAAGATAAGCATCAACTTATAAAACAAGGGGTAGAAGAATTTGGATTAGCTTTTCAAAGTGATTTTGTATAAGTATGTGAGATGAGTTTTATTTTAACCTACATAAAAATGTTTTTTGAAGTTAAAATATATGAGCTAAAAAACATCAACTTCAAATATGATGTGTTTAAAAAATGGATTCCACTGAGTCTTTTAGTTTATTTATATTTCCATCAATAATGTATTTATATTTCCATCAATAATGTATTTATATTTTGATAGAAATCCAAAGAGCAATTATATCAATTCAAGTAGATATATTGCTTGGCATTCAACTATCTAGAGAAGCACATGGAAGAAGTTAATTAAATCTTTTTATTTTTATTTTCTATGTAATTTTATTATTTAAAAAACGGTTTATTTTTGTATTTAGGAAGATTTGATTTATCTTTTAGATATTTTGAATCATGTTACTGATTTTTAGAATATATTAGTAGTTTATCTTTTAGGATAGTATTTTAGTTATATGAGGGCCAAATTAGGGATCTCAAAGATATTATCAATATCTTTGATTTAATTTAAGTAGATGACATTATATCTTTTTAATATTTTTAGTTATCTTAGAGCTAGTAAATTTTCTATTTAAGAAGCAAGTTATATTCAATTATTTCAGGTTGAATGATAAGTTTTTCCTCAACAAGTTTTAACTTGTGGTTTGTATTCGGGATAGAATACAGTTGGGTCATGAGAGAGTGATCAACTCTTGTGGATCCTTTTATAGTTAAAGATTTAGAGACGAGTTCCTCTAGGGTTTTAACTGATTAATCAGGTTGCAAAAGTCTAATCAACTTTTGTGGAGCCTTTTTATAGCTAAGGATCTAGAGACAAGTTCCTCTAGGATTTTAGCTGATCAATTCCTTAAACATACGGGGTTTAATCCGTATCATATTTCTTCTCTCTATTTTTTAGGGGAAATTATTATAAAATCCCATGTAAAAGAATTAATATCAAAAAGGTCTCAAGAAGTTGTCAATACGAGTAATTTGAGTTGTCAATAGTAGCTGTTTGAGTTGTCAATGAGACATTTCTGATATTAATTTTCTTACATGGAACTTTATAGTAATTTCCCCTATTTTTTATCATTGGACTTTAAATTTTAAAATTCTCATCTAAAATTTTGTTTTTTTGATTAAAAAAGGTGCAATCATTTCAAGATATAAGAGCATCAATCTATCATATCTAAGCGGTCGGGGCGCACTAAAAAAGGACTAGAGTTGGGGGAATGCATTAGGATAGAAGTTCAGAGTCGATGACCAGAAAAAAAAACAAATAAAAACTTGGCCCCAGCTTGTGTTGTGGTCTGGCGGAAAAGTGGCTTCTTATTTTGGGCCAACCTCTCTAGTATATTTACCGTTGGCCAAAACAAAAAATTTTGGCTAACTATTCCAAGCAGTTGGGCCACAAGGCCTAATTAAAAAAAAATTGATATTTTGCCAACAAAAATTGATCTAATTAATAAGGATTAACTTAGAATCACAAGATTGCGATTGCATATCTCTTTTTTGAAACTAGAGCATTATTGATACGCGGTCTATAAGTTTTTTAAACTTTAGAAACATGTTTGGCATTGATGAGTTTTGAAATCCAACTTAGAGAAAAAAATATATATATATATATATGTATACAAACTTTCATTTAGAGAAAAAAAAAATAACATATTTATATATTCCTATTAAAAAAATTAAGCACACTTATATTACGTAAAAATGTTCATGTTAATAGAAATAAATGTATGTAAACTTATATATTAGATGATATTATTTTGAACAAATGTTTTAATAATAAAAATTGGTTGATTGGTAAGCAAAGGGTAAACAAATTCACTAGATTGGATTTAATTCAAAAAAAAAATGCATTAATGAGGCTGAGTATTTTTTTTCCATGAACGATTGAATTTTTTTACATTCGCAAGAGATGTATGTTATATATGTTAAAGAGCGACAATATTAGCAGAACATAAATCGGAAGGGATTGAATGAGTGAAATGTAATATTTAAAAACAAAAGGGAGAGGGAATGATTAATATATATGATATGCTATTATATTATTTAGATGTAAAGGTGAAATGAATGTGCGCAGGAATAATGATTATTTTTTGTTTATTGAGGGAACAAAATAAATGTTAGTGGAATTAGCTGCCATATCCATGGGGTCTAATCATGAGGGATGATTGCTTACAATTAAGGTATATTAGCTATGGTTGTACTGTCATTAATGGGAGGGTAGCTGGTCCTTTCAAGTAATTTAATGAGTGATCACTTGCTGATAGCAACAATTGTTTGGTTATTATTATCAGCAACCAAAAACTCGGATGAAGTTCTTGATGACTACTGCTAATACAAATACGGAAATAAACAATCCGTAGGATTTCCCAGCAGGCGATTAAATGTGTGTCTGTTTGAGAAAACTTCAACTTACTACACCAGATTAATTAAAAAACACCACCACTCAGTCCTATATGTACAAGTATGAACTCAAAAGGTGAAGGCCGTTGTTGACTTGAAATTATGTTATTTAACCTCCTTGATTTGATTATGCACCTTAAGTGGAACAATGTTGGATTTAGCAGGTGCGTAACATATATGGATGCTTTAATTCTATCAACACTCGTATTTATCTAACATGGATGAGTTCTCAACTGAGCCTGAATTATATGGTATGATCGTGTTCGCTGTTTTGCACTGTGTGGCAGCTAATATATAAGTGAATTTATGTTTAGCAATTAAGTTCTGTGTGGACTCATACATATATATTAATGATTGGTGGGTTCAGAGTTCAGACCCTTCCATTCATGATGATTAGCGTTGCGACGGGGAAATGGGCAGTTCTTTAATGCTAGAGGTGCTATATTGCTCCCTCCTCTACAATTATTTTTTTATAGCTCTTTTGGAATTAGCTTTTTAAAAATGATTGTACCCAATTTAAGGTAAACATGTAAGAAAAATTTTGTTTCAACTTGTGTGAAAGTGATTCTGAAAGAATGAGACAAACAAATCCTTAATATATAAAACTGGTAAGCATAGCTTGAATGTAACATAATTATTGGATAGGCTTTATTACTTCTTATTATAACATCAATTTGAGGATTGCCTAAACTCCTACCCTTAATTCTCCCTTCTTCAATATATGCCTTTCCCTTTCTACCAAACCTTTTTCTCCACCGCCTACACAAAGGCATTTTTGAAAAACAAAATTCATTTTTCACATATTTAATGCACGTAATTAATCGTAATAAACCTTTCGAATAGCACAATCCAGTTAATTTTATCTTATAAAAAAGGAGAGATGGAGTAATGACTACCTTAGCTCGTCAAGCTTGTTTCCCTTTTTTTTGCCACCTCAATGCAATTAATATATTCAAAATAGAACAGGTCCTTACAACATCCCAAAGCAGGGAAAACAAAAACTGACAGAGAAAGGAAAAACAGGCAAACACAAAACAAAATCGCCACCACGACATGCTTGTTTCCAACCTTTTGCCAAACAGACTCCCCTTTTCCACGAATATCCATCAAACACTATGATTCAAGTTTGGAATGGATACTGAAAAAACAAACACTTAATAAAAAGAGGACACAAAAGTGTAAGAATTTATTACATGTAACTAGTTATTTTTTATCTGTGGGAATGCATGAAAGAAAAGTTATGTTTATGATAAGAAAGATGAAGAATTTGGAGTCGATCTGTTATAAATTTTAGTATTTAATCTGAATGCACCTATAAGACTTAAATTTATTTTTTGTTTTTAAGTTATGGAAGATATTCATTGATAAATTCATGAATTGACTTTTTAATGTTAAGACGTAAATGATCGCTTTTGTGCCCGTTTATAATACTAAGTGAATTTCATTGATTCACAATTTATAAAATAAATATAAAAAATGATTTTTATTTCAATTTATGTAAATGTATATTTATAATGTCATCCCAAATCATAGTTTTGATTATAAAAGCGCGTGTGGGAGGAAGAGATTGGCAGAGGGCCTGGATGGTTTGCCGTTAAATATTATCACTTTAAAATAAGAACAAAAAAGGTGAATGAAGAGATTGTGTGACTGTGAACGAAGGTATTGTAGCATGAAGCCATGCACAGCGTAGTTCCATGTTTGGAATGCAACGTGACCGTCCCACGAATCACTCTACACCAACCTCAATTCTTATTGTTATTATATACTAATACTTGCTCTTTTATTGTACAAACTAATTGGATGTGGCTATTGGAGATAATATTTTTTAACTATATAACTTGTACTTCCTTTCTACTCTATCCCCCCGGGGGTCCACTTTTATATTCATGATTAGAATTACATTTGATTGGAAGGGGCTCCCCTCATTTCATTTAACATTTTCCCATTTTGGAATGGAAAGAAGTCCAAATCTGCCCTACCGTACCTTATATTATTATAAATACGAATAATATTAAGTTTAAAATTAAAAAAAATATTATTTCATTTTCAAAATATAATATTACATTCATTGTAAATAAAAATATTATTGCTTAATTAGAGTTAATATGTAAACTAATTTATCTAAAATATAAATAAAATATTATATTAATATTTAATGGTAAAATAGTAAATTATTACCCATTTTTCCCTCACTTTCTCAATCAAACAAAGAATCATTAAAAATACCCTCATTTACCTCTCCTTCAATTAAACCAAATAAGGTTATTTATTCCCCTATCATTCCTTACCCTTCCCTCCAGTCTCTCTCTTCAAACCAAACGCACTTTAACAGCTCGTTTGGGTCGCTGAAAGTTGAGCAATGGAAATGCAAAATCACCATTTTTCAATGGCAGCAGCAATGATTTCCCTTCAGAACCAAATTTCATTCATGCGCTGGAATTACCATTCCCACAGAAAATGGTGAGAACCAAATTTCAATCAAGGCGTGAGAAAATGCAAAATATACACTTACCTCTAAAAACCTGTCTCTTGCTCGTTGAAACATATGACCTCTAGTCATTATGCATTCAGAAAGCAACCAGGAGTTAGAACCTGCACTTCCAAAGAAGAGAATAATAGAGGAAATGGTTGCAATTTTGCTTCTATGAATAGGGGTGAAGAGAGTGTTTTAGTGTTACCTATTTTTCAGATTTTGACTAGATGTAAGTGAAGGACATACCATGGTTAAGAGAAAATTTTCTTAAATTTAAGTAACCACGAGTTACTTATCTCATGCATTTGGTTAAAATATGTAAAGAGAAAGTGAATTTGACTATACACATGATATAAACACCTCATAGTTAAGAAGAAATTTTAGGTAAATTATGGCTTTGACTAGATGCACATCATAAGTAGTTTATGGTTAGAATGGAAACTATTTAAATTTTAAGTAACCATGACGTACTCATCATATGCATCTGGTTGAAGTTGTATAATTGTAACTTTGATTAGATACATTATACACATCATAGGTAGCTCATGGTTAAGAATGAATTATTTAAACTCTTAATCAGGGTTTATTTTTTGCTTAATCAGGTATTTGAACATTGTTGAGGGCAATTTTTTTTAAAATGTAATGTCTCTATTTTGCCACAAAAGATAATATTGTAATTTTTTTTAGATTTTTCTACATCTCTTTCCACCATTTTAACCCAATTTTTCTATTAAATTATTTTCCTTTATCGTGCATACTAAACATCTTTACACACACACAAAAATTTCCATTTTATTCCATTTCATTCATTTCTATTAAGGCCCATTTGGATCACGAAAAATTAGGTCAAGCAAAAGAAAATCCAGATTTTCCATCATGCATGTGGGGTTTGGTTCGCAAATTTTTTTGGCGGCGACTGATTTTCCTTTATGCATGAAAAAACCTCTTCTCACCGATTTTGGTGGGAACCCATTTTCTATCTATGGTGGAAAATATAGAAGACATTTCTACCCCTTCTTTGACTAAATGCAAGTCTAATTAGCTAATGATTAAGAGTAGAGTTATTTAAATTTCAAATAACCATAACGCATTCATCATATGTATGTGATTAAAGATATAAAATTATATGTTCTTCCAGTAGCTTTAACTATATGCATGCTATGAGTAACTCATGGTTATGTATGAAGTTATTTAAATTTCATTAATATATATATATATGTATATCATTTAGCATCTAATTTTTTTCTTCAAATATATATTTTGAAATATCATTGTCTATATTTTGTTAAAAAGGTTAATATGGTCATTTTAAACATTTTCTTACCTATTTTATTACCATTTTAATCAAACCAAATAAAAATTTTCCTATCAAATCATTTTTCATTCCAGTACATACCTAATATCCTGTACCAAAAATTTTCTTTTCCTTTTCTTTTCATTTTCTTCCATTTATTTTCAGTATCATCAATTATTTGATCCAGATGGTCCTTACAATGAATTCTTTGATACAGACTACAGCGGAGTGTGCCTTGGAGCATGTTTGGGTGTTCAATTGAAATCATGGTTTGATTTGCGGAAAAAAAAAATCATGGTTTAATCAAACATGTGTAAAAAATTCAGAATAATTTTAAAATCTCAAAATTATAGTTTATGTAAATTACACAAACATATTTATATTTTTTAAAATAATTTTTAAATTTCAAAATTATAATTTAAAAATGGAAATCATGATTTTTTAAAATATTATTGTTCAAAATTTATTATTTTAAAACAATTTTTATGTAAACTAAGTCTGAAAAAACGAAGCGTTTTTCTTTTGGATACATGAAAGAATGAATGGTATGGGACTTGGGAAAGAAGGGAGATTGGTTGTGGGTAAAAGAATGTGTGATGGAAATGAAAAGAGGGGAGAGAGGGAGGGAGGGGTGGGGCCACCGTCATAATACGAGAACTGCAAAAGGCAGAGCAACAGTGATAAAGTCACATGCCCCTCCCTGCATCTTCCCCTCACGCCACCCCTCCGTGCGTGCCTTTCACTCCCCCATAACCTCACCGGGTCAAAACAAATGGTCCAGTCAGCGTTTTACACTTGATCAATCGTCATTGCATGAAATGGTACTGAATGGAATGCCATTTTAATGTGTCGGAGGAAATCCTCTTAAGCCAGCCACCATCCTTTGCTTATTTACAAGTCAAGCACAAACAACCTTATAAAACAGGCTTTGGTTGGACCATAAATGGATTCTTACTAAGAGTTGAGTTGATAATTGATAGAGTTGAATTTACAAAGAGAGTAAACTTTTTTTGATGTGATAAACTAATATTTAAATTTTTATTTGTATTTAGCATTCAATAATATATTAAATATTACCTATAAAAGCGGGATAAGAACAAAAGAAAAGGAGCTGGAGCATCATGACGATCAATGAAGATATGGATTGGTTTGATTGATGGTTCCCATAACAACGTTCATCTCTGATATACAGACAATTCCCACAAGTCCAGCAAAATGATGAGTGAGCGAGCGAGCTTCATTAGAGTCACTCAAAACATCCACTTCCATGCATTCTTCTCAGTACAGTATACACTCCTCTCCCAACAAGGCTCTCATCTCATATATATATATATACATGTATAAAGAGAAAAGAGAAACTAGATATCAAACCTGAGTGGGAGTCGGGGTGTCCACCAGATTTTTGTCCTGCGCAAGTGAGTGTCACGCTCCCGCGGGACGAAACCATGTTTGACAATCCGCGTTGGCCCTGGAGCCCACACATCCCCACCATCTCCCTCCATATTCACGTCTAGTTTTTTTCATTTATTTATTTTCCTTTCTCATATTTCTTTCATCAATATATTCAGTATTATCCAAAGCTCAAGGGCTTTTCTGTTCAACTTTTGTTCGCGTGATCCCAGTACTGTTTCGGATCATCATCATCACTCAAAATACGAGACGGAGTTAGAGAAACACAAAGTGATAAACGGGGTAGAGAGAGAGAGAGAGTGAGTGAGTGACTTACAGAGCTCAGCTCTGGTTACTACGCAATCCGATAAGGACCTCTTCTGCTAACACACGGGGAGTGAGGTAGCGATATTATTCATTTTTTTCGGGCTTTTCATTTCACATTTCTCATTGTAATAAATTCTAGTCATCACTGGTAACTTTGAATGACCGGTAATAATTGCTTCCTCGCATGCACAGTGGTCTCCTTCTCTGTGCCTGCCATGGCCACTCTTTGATTCCCAAGAAACTGTTCATCATTTTGAACTCAATTTCCGGTTCCTCTGCCCTCACCCTTGCCTTCTAGTTGTTCACAAAAGGGGAGAGTTTGAACCTCTTCAAAAATGTTAGTATGATTTTTCTTTCTTTCTATCCTGTATCTGTTTGTTGGGATTCAGTTTCACTTCCAAAAATGGTAGTGATGCATTATCTCGTTCTTGAACAGCGTTCTGGCTAGTTTTCTTTGCATGTTTCTCTTCTTTTACTGTGGCATTTTGCAGCGTTAAGTCAGAACTAGATTTGAACTCTTAAATGGAATTGAATTGACTTGAAGCGTTTTCCCCTTTTGGTTTTCTTTTGTGTCAGCGTCATAGGTTGAACCTTTTCTGTCTGTGTTCGGATTGTCTTGGAAATTGCTTTGTGTTTAAGGATTATGATGGGTTGGTAAGAAGCGACCTTTTCCAGTTCATTTGGTCTTTACCTTCAATGTGAAGCCTTTATGTTGATTCTTTTAGTTTGGTGAGCGGTAAGATAGCTTCTCTTCTTGTCTTATCCTTTGACTATTTATCTTTGAGACAGGTGATTCATTTTCCTTCTTTTTGTTGATGCCTTCTTGCCTTTCCATCTTCTTCCTTGATCGATCTTCTACCTTCCGGTTAAGACTCAGTTCAGGGTCCTTTTCTTTGTGCACGTGGATTTTCAGACATTCATGCGTTTGTTTCAATATGGTGCCATCATCAGCAAACTTCTCTTCTGAGTTCTCTTAAGAGTTGTTTTTCTCAAGCAGTCAAGCTACAATTACAGCTGAAGCTGCTTAATTTTTTTTTCCTGATACAATAGTTGGTCATTATTATACACTCTGTTTTTTAAAATACTCTTTTTTTTTTTGTGGTAATTTCCCTGTACCTGAGAACAGAGCTAGGTGAAAAATTTTGGCATATTGAGTATTGGGGTCAAATTTTCCTGCGAAAGATTTTCGAAAGGAATTTGAAGTAAATTCATGGATCGAGGGGACCATATGGCGTTATCTGGGTCTGCATCTTACTATATGCAGAGAGGGCTAGCTGGTGCTGGAGCACAAGCTGATCTACATGGTTCCCCTGGTATGCGTCCCCTATCGAATCCCAATCTGCCATTTCAACCAGGCATTGGAGGTGGCGGCGCCATTGGATCCACGTTATCAGTAGAATCTTCAGCAATTTCACCTCATGGTGTCAATGTGGGTGCTCCTCCTGGTGCACCGCCGGGAGAACCTGTCAAAAGGAAGAGAGGAAGGCCTAGGAAATATGGTCCAGATGGAAGTGTATCATTGGCCTTGACTCCATCATCGTCTGGTCATCCCAGTGGAGCATTGACACAAAGCCAGAAGCGAGGTAGAGGCCGTCCTCCGGGATCTGGAAAGAAACAGCAGTTGGCCTCTCTTGGTAAATCTCTGCTCTAAATTCTTGTTATACAGTATCTGGTTTGGAAGACAATTTAGTTTTGTCATGTTTATGAGGATGATGGGTATGGACCATACCTTTCTTTCTCAACAAAGTTTTCTTTTCATTAAGTTCCTTTAATTCAAAGCTATGTTGATTCCTAATGTGGAGCTATTTATATTTGGTAATTTTAGATGAAATGAAATATATGTGCGTGGAATTTGATTGGACTGCAATGATTTTAATCTACATTAGTTATGTATATCATTATACCTTCCCGATATCAACGTGTAGGTAGTTATTGTATACCGGAAGCAGGTCACAATTACTTTACTCTATAATCTTTAGTTGCTTTTGCTAATTGAGATGTATTGTTTAGCTTATCTCATAAGCGATGTTCCTGCATTGATAAATTTTTATTATCTATTTAAACATTAATGGGTCAAATGTAGTGGAGTTGCAGTAAATAGTTAGGTGTTATGCTTTTACCGTGTCATTGATATGGAATTATGAATTATGCTTTTCTATTTCATATTGATTTTGAGATTATAGCAGCTTATGAATGTGTGAGCGCAACAGCTATCTGAAAGGCTAAATAACTGGAAAGCCTTATTTTTGAGTTGCAAATGCAAATGCATCATGGGATAACTCTTTCTGGTTCTTTAAAAGTAACATTCATAACTGAAAATTTCCATTCACGAAACTAAGGAAAATGATTTTTTATGTGAAAAGAATTGTGTTGGACGGCTGGATGGATGAAATCTCATGGGAACTGGTGATTGAAGGAGCATCAATGTTGCTTCATATTTCTTGGGTATTGCTATTGCTCTGAGATTTGTTACTGTCTAGGCTGTTCAGTGCATTAACATCATTATACCATTGTGTATGTTTCGCATTATTATTATTTTTTCCTTCAGGCCAAATAATTATTCTTACAAACATCTTTATGTGCACGTTCTATACTTGTCAAATGACCACAATAAGACCTGCTTACTTTTGTTTGTGATTGCCGATTAGATTACAACACTGATGTATTTTCAATGTTGCATGAACATTTTTTTTTTTTGAAGAAAAGTTGATGTTGTGAGTGCTATTGCCAGGTGAATTGATGTCTGGCTCAGCAGGGATGGGCTTTACTCCTCATATCATCACCATTGCAGTTGGAGAAGTATGGTTCAATCTTTAATGAATTTTTATTTATATCTCTGTTCTTTGTTAAAATTTATAGTTGACAACCATTTTTTGAGTTTCTATCAACATATGTTTCCTTATTTGCATGAGGATCTAAAAAATTGATCCTATGGCTGACACATGAGACATCATTTTGACTTGAGTCCCTCGCATAATGATGATAGGGCTAAATGCCACTGAATATTAAACTTGTTGATGTGAAACAGGAAGTGGTAGGGAGAGAAGATGAAGGAGGGAAGAGAGCTAGAGAGGAGAGAAAGATAGGAAGGGGAGAGGGAAGGGAGGGAGAAGAGGGAGGAGGCAGGAAAATAAGAATTCTTATTCAATCAAATGAAGTCTCTATACAACTGAGAAACCCTAGCTCTATTTATAGAGCCCTAGAAATAATAAAAATAATAATAAAATCCTAAATCACATTCAATCCAAATCTTAGGTTATGTTTGGCAACTACTTCTAAAAAGCACTTTCATACAAGTCGAGATAAAACTCTCATATACTTACCTTAGATTGTGTAAAATCACTTTTCAAAAGCTGTTTCCAAACATATCCTTAATCTTAAAAGATAACAAAGATAGGAAGGGGAGAGGGAAGGGAGGGAGAAGAGGGAGGAGGCGGGAAAATAAGAATTCTTATTCAATCAAATGAAGTCTCTATACAACTGAGAAACCCTAGCTCTATTTATAGAGCCCTAGAAATAATAAAAATAATAATAAAATCCTAAATCACATTCAATCCAAATCTTAGGTTATGTTTGGTAACTACTTCTGAAAAGCACTTTCATACAAGTCGAGATAAAACTCTCATATACTTACCTTAGATTGTGTAAAATCACTTTTCAAAAGCTCCTTCTAAACATATCCTTAATCTTAAAAGATAACAAAGATAGTTATAAGATAATCCATATATCATATTTTAGTGAGATGATCAAAATATTAAAGATAAATAGAATTCAATTCTAATTGATAAATATCCCTATTCAAATCCCTGATTGATAAATTTGGATCTCTAATTAAACTTTAATCATTCCTTATCCCATGTTCCATCACTTATGTTCATGTCTAATTTTTCCTTTTGAAATAAAAAAATTAAGGCATGCATTATGACCATGTCGATATCTATGATAGTAAAGGCAGAGATACTATAGAGTCTCATGATAGGAGTGAGAGCCCCATTTGTTGTCTAAGATTTATTCATTTTTGGGTAGTAGAGATGATGATGTTGAGATGGATATGTGGTTATATGAGAAAACAATGTAAAGAGTGTATTGTGATAAACAAACAATCATATACTACTGCCTTTTTTCAAAAAAAAAACTAGTGGTCACCTTTTTTTATAAAGGAAAGGATAATGCATCTTGATCTTACGGACGTTATGATTCAGAATCACTTTTGATGTTTGCTTTATCTTCTTTTGCTGAAGGACATTGCTACAAAAATAATGGCATTTTCTCAGCAAGGACCAAGGGCCGTATGCATTTTGTCAGCAAATGGTGCTGTCTCTAATGTGACACTTCGACAGCCTTCAAGTTCAGGTGGCACTGTCACATACGAGGTGTTTTGACCTTGCATTCTAGTAGTCTATTATTAATGCCACTTCAAGGAACTCTTTCTAATTTTAAGTATCCTTCTTGATTGTATGTTGATTTTCTGAATGAATTTTGTTCCCGTCAACCTTGTAATATCAAGTAAATCTGTTTGGTCATTTCAATAATGTTTTAATTATTGGTATACTTTGGCTTCTGTAGGGGCGTTTTGAGATATTGTGCCTATCAGGCTCTTATTTGCTCACTGAAAGTGGTGGCTCTCGCAATCGAACTGGCTGCCTCAGTGTTTCACTAGCTAGTCCTGATGGCCGTGTCATTGGTGGTGGGGTTGGTGGATTGCTGATTGCGGCAAGTCCTGTTCAGGTCACTGCATCTTCACTTTTGCCAAAATGATACTCTTGTATCTTCAGACTTAATTTTTCATTTCGGCCAACAAGAATAGTTGTCTTTGCTTTCAACCTGTTGTAGGGCTGGAAGGAAAACAACATAATGAAATTCTCAAAATCAATATATCATTTAGCTATCTACAGTTAAAGAGGTACCTATCTGTAGAATAGAACAAAAAAGAGTTGAACTAATTTATTTGACTATAGATCCTCTTATGAGCAATTGAAATAATAGACTTTTCCTACCAAAATACTCAGATCTTTACTGATATATAATTTTTGGCCAACCCTTGTTCACCTCAATGCTTTCTCTTCGTGCTCATCTTTTTCCCTATGACTACGGAGGATAGGAACTAAATAAACCTCTACCAATCAAGTTAAATGCAAGCACACGAAAGTTGTACTAGACTTTTTCCGTTCTTCTTGTTGGCTCGCATTGAATCAATTATGACTATAACTACTACAGGTGATAGTTGGGAGCTTCATATGGGGTGGGTCAAAGACAAAGAGCAAGAAAAAGGATGTTGCAGAAGAAGCAGTTGCAGCCATGGAATCAGATCATCACCATCAGCATCACCATCATCATCATTCGGTTCACAATGCTCCTGCATTGAGCAGCATCTCACCAAATCAAAATCTCACCCAAGCTTCATCAATGAGTTCGTGGCCTGCTGCTTCTCGTCAACTGGACATGCGTAATTCCCATGTTGACATTGATTTAATGCGTGGTTGACAGACAGTTCGTATAATGATATACACTAGTGTGCCGATGTGTACATATGTTTCATCAGAAGGAATTCGCGATCACTCACCTAATCTTCGCCGTAGTAGTAATATGACAGATGGGGTAAGAATCGACAGAGAGGAGTAGAAGCAAGCTGACTTGTGGAATTGACAAGCGTTTCACTTTTCCACTCTTGATTGTTGTATTAATATTCTTGTAGCTTTTCAGGAATTTATAATTTGAAGATCTCTCAAGGTCCATGACATTGTATTTATTTCTTGCTCTTGACAAGTTGGAGATTTGGCTGGCTACATGATTATTTTCTTCCCCTCCCTTGATCAATGATTTCTCGTGAATCATGTCAAATAATTGAAAGGGATTGCCATTACAGAAAATGAGGCTAATCGTTTCGTTTCGTTTCGTTTGGTTTCAGGAGTCAGGAAATCATGTCAAATAAATACATGTCTGGTTCACCTTTGATCAACTTGCCACCTTGAAGGTGACACTCTGTAAGGTCATCTTAATTTGAAGGAATGAGACTTGGTGGATATAATTTGCGTGTATTATGGTAAGTTAACATTGACACGCATTTATTTTTTCTTTTTTCGAGAGGATCGAAGATATCTTAATTTTCAAGATTCAGGCTCATGTCTTGTGGAATATCAGTGTCTTAGCATCCATTCGGCATTTTAATGGAACAGAAACATGTTTCGTTTACGTACGTGGTGCCGATCGTTTGGCTATAATCCTTGTCTGTCCCACCAATAATTATTAAACAATTCTATTAACAAAACTAAAAGTTGTATACGAGGGATTTTGTCTTCTTTTATTATGGTAATTAACTAAATGGAGGAATAGAATGGTTCTCCGCCGAGGTTATTGAGAGAAGAATTAAAGCTAAAAGTAAGGAAATCCAAATGGAATTCGTTGCATTGTGCATAGCTTTGGGACGTATGGCTAATTAAAGAATTTATGATTTTGAAAGAAGCATATGATAATGGTCTGCAAATATTGGACATTCTTCATCTTCAGTATGAAAATAATTTACAGCCTTTGAGTAACATAGCCCTGGAATCTTTTTGCGGGTCAAATTGCTTGTTTCGACTACTTTCAAGCATTGGGCGGATGGGAACTAGGAAAATCTCTCCTCCTTTCGTCCTCATTCACCATGCTTTCTTGTTATGGTTATATATAGTTTAACTAACTGTAATTAAACTAAACTAATGGAGTAATTATGGACAATATTCTTTTCATAATGTTAGTAATTGGACGCACATCACATGTTTTGGAAACTAAATTTTCTACTAGATTCTTCAGATTAACTAATAACTATTGGACGCTTATTGGTTTGACTGGTCTTTGACTGACTATTAATTCTTCAGATTAACTAATAACTAAATGGAGAGAAATACTTGCATACTTCCGGAGTGTCACATCATCCATGCTCTGTCCAATGAGAATGTTCTTAAGTGTCCTCTATTGTGGATCTTATATCCCATAAATTCTCTTAATTATTCCTCTTTTTTCATAATAAATATCTATTGTAATGGGTTATGGGAAAATGAAAATAATTAGGAGAAATTTATGGGATATGAGATCACAATAGATGATACTTGGAACATTTTCATTGGGCAGAGCATGAATGACATAGCATTTCGGGATATGTAAGTATTTCTCCTAAATGGAATCAAGAATTAATTATTGATTTTTAGAAGAAGTGACTAATTGTCATTAATTATTCTTGGATTTTTCAAGTGTTGATTGATCACTATTGTTAACAAAAGTGTTTTTATCATCAGCTGGATCACTTTTAATTACTTACCTGCCGGTCTCTTTTTCTCTATTATGTTGCATGCATGCAATTGGAGTAGCTTCCACACGAAAAAAAATCCCTCTACCTCGTAACTATAGAACTTACAAGTTTTATGAATCATTGGAAATTCATATGTACGTGGCATGATTACGAGTTAGATTACCGTTAAGTGCGTCTTCATATGCAAGAGGACGTTCATTACAACCAAAAGTTCAAATATGTGCCAAGCTATATAACGTATTTCAACTTGTTACGCCTTGGTGATCGATATATACAACCAAATCAAATATACATATCGCAATCAATCTCTTTCATATGTATAACACTTCTGTTACCGCAATATTCGTGAAGAAAACTAAGCCCTCTAAAACTTGTACACTATAGGACCTGAAACATAATTAACTACTAATTATTAGAACGCATATACACGTATGGTGTATGTATTTAGATGCCCACACACACACACACACACACACACATTACGTGTTGAGTTATAGCAATTTCTTCTCTTGTGCCGAATGGAATATTTTCTTGTAATTTGGTCAAATTACTAAATATAATTGAGATGAGAGTACATAGATTGATCTGGACGTTTAACACAAGAAATACAGAATAAAAAACTACAACTTATTTGACGATCAAGAGGGCGTGCCTTCTCTATAAATACCCCAGCCCATAAGCTCTCTTCTGCAGAATCAATAATTTCATATATCATTGGAACATAGGGAAGGAGAAGATGAAGATCCAACCTGCTCTCATCATCATCCTCTTCTTGTCTCTTGTTCTTGTAACGAGCCTGGCGTCCAAATCTGGCGAAGGCGGTGGCACCTGTAAGCCGAGTGGGAGACTAAGGGGGAAGGCTCCGCATGGAAAATGCCAGGATAGCTGCTGCAAGCAGGGGAAGTCGTACCCGGCCTTCCACTGTTCGCCGCCGGTGAGAAAGCGGACGAAGGCCACCCTCAGTCTGAACAGCTTTGCGAGAGGGGGAGACGGAGGAGGGCCATCGGAGTGCGACAACAAGTTTCACTCGGACGACTCGCTGGTGGTGGCACTCTCAACAGGATGGTTCAACCAAAGGAAGAGATGCCACAAGAGCATAGTCATCTTCGGCAACGGACGGCGGGTGAAGGCGACGGTGGTGGACGAGTGTGACTCCACAACAGGCTGTGATGCAGAGCACGGTTTCCAGCCTCCATGCCCTAACAATGTGGTGGATGCTTCAAGAGCGGTTTGGGAGGCTCTGGGGGTGCCGAAGAAGGACTGGGGCGAGCTTGAGGTTCAATGGTCTGATGCATAGACAAGAAGCTCTCGTGCACACACATACATGCATACATACATCGTTCGGTTTGCTAGTGGTGTACGTTTACAAGGAAGAAATGAATAAGGTAAAGAGAAATTTTTAGGTTGATTTAATTCATAGAAATACATATATGAGTGCGCGGATCATAAAAAAGACGCACATCAAAGGGAAAGTTCCACGTAACGATTATATCCAATAATCATTTCATCATGGTTAAGTTCCTATTGTTGCTTTTCAAAGTCATTATTTTGATATATTTTTGAAGTTACAACAACTCAATCTTCTCCATAAAATGGTTTTACGTACTTTGTTAGGAGTTGTAACCTGAGAAACATCAATGGTGACTTTAAAAAGTAGAATCTTCCAGAAAAAGATTGTTTTCTATTTCACCAAAAAAAAAAAAAAGATTGTTTTCTACTATCTCTGAACGTGATTAAATTATTCTCTATATGTATGAGCAGCTTGATCAGTGGAACTTTCCCTCTAATCTAATGAATCTCCTGTGTCTTTTTCATGATTAGTCTGGTCTATAAGTTCTCTATGAATTCAAACTACTTGAAAATTTTTCTTTTAATATTGGGTACCAAGGTTTTAATTTTCTCTCACTTTAAATTTATGCAGAATAAAGATGTAAATGAACGGAAGGCTGTCTTAAGTTTTTGTTTCGTCACTTGTGTGATTTGATGGAAAAAGTTATGAACAACCGTGATAGTTAATTAGTCGTATATTTAATTAAGCAACTTGCATTGTTAGGCAGCAAAAGACATTTGTGAAAGCAAATGGACTTCTTAAACGTGATGGAAAAGGGCCAATTGACGTAATTGAATTAATATCAATACAGTACTAGTAAATATGATATCTATATATAACAAGATCTATGCTCATGTGAGGGTTTAAATCGAATCATATGTACTTAGAGGGGAGTGATCATATAGAATTAATATTTATGTATAAGGATGTGATGTGACAATCTTGCTGTTAAATTTCTATGTTTATCTCTCTCATCATTTGAAAAAAAAATATTTAAGTGTTCAGACTTGTACAGCGACAATAAGGAAATTAAATATAATAAGTTGTATTGTCCTATATTAATGTGTTTGCTTGCTATATGAATGACTCGGGAGGATCTGAAGGAGCGTGCGAGTGCCAATGCCAATCGACTTGCTTATTTGCAATGAAGCAGCTTTGATGTGGGGTCCATGATCCCAAGCTATCGCGCGCTGCGTGCGTGCGTGCGTGTTGACCCATGCATCGACCATGTAATCATAGCCACTATATATGTACATACTAATGTCCAGTTCAATTAGTTGATGGAAGACCACTGGCAATATTATAAGCTTCTAAATTTATGTTGATCCATCAGTTCTCAACCCCCCCCCCCCGGCCCCCCATTGAGTGATTTGGTCTCATTCTTATGTACCTCCATGTATCCAGTTATTCTTTAAGAGCTAGTCAAATGCATATATAGAATACAAAGGTTAAGCATAATTTTTAGTTTTCAGAGTTTCTTTCAATTTACGTTTTTGTTCCTTTAGTTTTAAAATTATATTTTTTATTCCTATAGTTTAATTCGTCTAAAACAGTTAGTCCCTATAGTTTCAGAATGGTCTAAATCAGAAATTAACACCGTTAGAAATGCTTACATGTCATTGACGTCATTATTTTATGCTGATGTGGCCTGATGACTGAATATGGTCATTGCTTATGTGGATTAGTTAAACCTACTTGGTCCCTATAGTTTACCTTGATTTAGGTTTTGGTACTTAAAATTTAAAAGTGGTAGTTTTAATCTCTCAAGTTTACTCTATCAAAAAATGTTAGTCTCTATAATTTTAAAATGACTTAAATTCAATATTGACACCATTAATTTTACTTATATGTTACTAATTTTGTTAATTATTGTGAAATAGCTTAATAACCCAAAAATCTTACATTTCACTCTTAATAAATAACTAACTCCATTGAGTTCGCCACTATAGAACTCAACAATTACACCTACTTGTTCAGTACTATATTTTGATTACACCATTTGAAAAGCAACATGCACTCTAACAATTCTATCTTAGTGTCAAGATATCTAATGAGAAAATACAAAAAATTAATCTTAATTATTTCGTACTTTTTGCTCAATGAGAAAATGGGTAATATTTTAGATGATTAAACCTGTAGGACATGATTCTTGTGGATCAGATCATCCATATAATATACAAAAAGAAACTCAAGATATTTGATATATTTCTCTTTGAAGGAGATCGAAATTCTAGAGATGGTTTCATTAGATATCTTAACATGGAGACGGAATTGTTGAAGCAGATGTTCCTTTTCGAAGGACGAAATCAAAATATAGTGTCGAACAAATAAGTGTAACTGTTGAATTATATGGTGGTTAAATTAATGGAGTAAGTTATTTATCAATTATTTATTAATAGTGGAATGTAAGAATTTTTTGTTATTAAATTATTTCACTATAATTAATGAAGTCAGTAACACATAAGCAAAATTAACGGTGTTAATATCGAATTTAAGTCCTTTTAAAATTACAGGGACTAACAATTTTTGATAGAGTAAACTTTAGGAACCAAAACTTAAATCAAGAAAAACTATAGGGACCAAAAATAGGCTTAACTAATCGATATAAGCAATGACTAGACATATTTAGTTATCAGGCCAAATCAGCAAAAAATAACTGTGTTAACAACATGTCAATATTTTTAACAGTGTTAATTTATGATTTAACTCCTTTTAAAACTATAAGGACTAACTGTTTCATACAAACTATATTATAGGGATAAAAAACACAACTTTAAAATCATAGGGATCAAAATCCAATTCAGAGAAACTCTGAGAACCAAAAGTTATGTTTACCCTAGTACAAAAATAAGCTCACTTATCCGAATTTCAAATAAGCTCACTGACCCAATGTTGGCCTTCCCTCTTGCCCAACTCAATAGTTTTTTAATAGTTTTTTGTTTTTCTATTTGATTACAAGAAAATTCAACTGGATGCTAAACATAAGTCAAATACATGGAGAATATTAAGCACAGTATAAATAAAAATTGGAAAAACGGAATTCTAAGAGCGATTATTTGTCTTCCTAGAACCCTTCTTGTTTGTGAACAGACCCATGTGGGGGAGCTCATTGAGGTGTACTAATACTATGCAGTTTAAGATTTTTAAAATATAATATATAGTATGTTACAAAGCAGAAATTGGATGTTTGCAATCATATACAGTAATACATTATTAGCAAAGACAAAGAGACATAGGGGCCGGGGCAAACAAAAACTACACAAATATGTGACTGCCTCTACTTGAGCAACAATATATTTTCCATCTTACCTGCTACACACTCAGAAAAAAGGGGGGGAACAACAAAGTTGGTGGGGCTTTCGCAGTTCCACACATGCAAGAAACTAAATTTCCTCTTCCTCCTCTCAATATATATATTTTAAACCATTTGATTTCATTATAGAGCTTTAATATATTGTCCATGAGCACTCAACTTCGTAATTATATTCAAGCGTATTCATTCAAGAACTCGTATTAATATGTAATATAAATTTATATCTCACAATCTATACATATGGATTATTATCTGACTCCGGATGTGAATGCATTGCGCCACTTTTTGGCTGTCATCCTTCTAGGAATTGTGCCATCACCATATACATAAGTAATTGTTAGGATGTCCCTGTAAGAGTTGACTTAAGCTGATGTCCGACATCGAATAGAGTTGGGTTTGATAAGCAATATATACTGAAGTGGAAAGACCCATAAACTTGAATTTTTTGCCTATCAAGTGATATCAAAGCATGATTTCATTCATGACTTGAAAAAAGATGTTGTTTGAAGTCTGTGATTGAGCCTAAAAATGGGATCACCCCCTCTTATGCCATCGGCAAACACTTCAATATGAGGAACTAATAGAGACTCACATTGGGTAGCTAATGGAGTCACACTTGAGGGGAGACTCTTGAGACTTCGGGAGGGATTGTTAGGATATGTGCAAGTGTGATTGGACATGAGTTGATGCGAAAAGTCTCATTAAATAAAATCAGGTTTAATAATAGATATATGGTAAAATTGAAGAACCCAGAGTTTTAAGGGTTTGATCAATATATATATCGCCCCATTTGTTTGCCGGGCGTGGCTCACCATTCCTAACACATTAATAGAAAATGATAACACATGATGATTTGTAACATACTTGTCTTATTTCAACGAAAATGATCCAAATAATGATAATTAAAAGATACCCCTTCTTATGCATGGCTAAGGAATTTATGATTGGTCTGTAAATATAAGATTCTTCTCCCTAAAAAGAATCAGCCGCCCGGAATCTCTGCTGATCTGCTAGTAACAGATTCACTATCAATTAGCAACACAAGACAGATTCTAGCAACAACACATCAGATTCTATAGTTGAAACATAGCAGGGTGGGTAGTTTCTAGATAGGGAAAACGACTACTCCTTTGTCTGCATGTGTCCATCCATCAAAATTTTCACCGTTTGTAAGCCTCTGCTGTTAATAACAAAAATCTGTTAATCGTATCGCACTGCTTCTTCTATTCTACCCATCAATGTACCACATGTTCATGTGTTTTTCTTTTTCATGTTACCTAATTCAACCTCACTCAACATGCACTCCCTCCCTCTGGTTCTAAATATAAAATTTTATTTGCATTGTAAATTGCACTAAAAGCGAAGACTTATTTTCTTGCAAGGTAACTAGATTAGTGTTCCCATGCACAACAGTTTTCTTCCATTAATTAGTTGCAGCCGTGCCTTGTTTTATTCTTTTATCATCATCGGAAATTCACGGCATTTTTAATTTATCAAGTAGATTCCATGAAAGCTCATTATCAGTGCCCGACATTTTGATTGGGTTTTTCAGTATGTACAAAGACTTGGTGATACAACCGAAGCTCCCACGTTTGCTCACTTGTACTTCTTAACGTTAACGTTGGTGATACAATCAACGGTCCTATATTATTGGGCATTAATTCTACAGTAGGCCACATTTTGAACATACTATATCATATATCAGCCCCTTTCGTAGTTTCATTCATAATAACTTTCACCGCAATGTTCTTTCAAAACACTAAGACCGAAATAATCATTATATAATCTTTGTAGGAAGCTATGGTTATGAATAGCAGCACAATTTGATAAATATAACCTGCCTTGAGCTGCATGTATTTTTTTTTTTTAGTTTTTATTATTGCCTCTGATTTTATTAAGAGCAAATATGAAAAAAAAAATTATGCTTTGTTAACCATTACTAATTAATTTTATTGGTCTATATATATATAAGGTGGGTAATGGTGAGTTAGTTGAAGCATTTTTTTTTTGTTTTTTTATGTGGTACTATATCTTCATTATTTTAGCCATGTACCATGTCTTTTCTTCCTTTAATTATCTCTTTCCTTCAAATACACAGAATCCGTTGAGGTCTCAAAAACAAAAGGAAAGAAGCATGTCGGTCTTACAATAATTGGTATTTGGGCAAAGTCGAGGGAGAGAATTGAAAGGAGAAAGATGAAGATGCCACTTGGCATTTCAAGACCTTCAAGCCTTGTTCCGATCTTCTTCTCGCTTGTCGTAATGAGTTGTTGCTTGTTTGATGCTGAGGGTGGTACCTGCCAACCCAGTGGCAGTTCAAGGGGGAAGAAGCCACCTCCTGGGAAATGCAACAATGAGAACAACCCAGATTGCTGCAAACAAGGGAAGCTCTACCCCATCTTCCATTGTTCGCCGCCGGTGACAAAGCGGACGAAGGCCAATCTGACTCTGAACAGCTTTGCGAGAGGCGGAGGCGGAGGAGGGGCATCGGAATGCGACAACAAGATTCACTCTGACGACACACCGGAGTGTGATGGTGTGTATTTTCAGAAACATTATTATGTATAATGGACAATCACTCGTGCAAATTGGGCAGGACGTGCGGAATATGCTTTGATCCAATCATATATTATAGGGTTGACGCTTGGGCTGTGTTTTTAAAAAGATATATAATAGTTGCTTTATACATTTCAAGATGAGAGTGAGGAGTCGGGAAAGGCATGGCCCGCATGGGCCATGGGGGATTTGCAAGAGTATAAGCAGAAACTGATGCTGACAAGAGTTTGCGTGTATGTGAAAGATATTTTTACACATTTAAAATTCATTATTTCTTGTAAAATCTCAAAATTATCCTCAATAAAATTTAGAGCCAGAAGAATTTTGTTAGTTAATTAGAGACATTGAGTGGGAAAAAAAATTAATATTTTAGATAAAACATGACAGAAAAACATGCATGAGATTCTTGTAATAAAGACAAGAGAAAGTATTATATTTGATAACGGAAGAAGTATTAACTAGATGTAGACGCATACAAGATTGGACAAAGTTTATAAAATTAGTCATTCTGTAAATTATAATTCACACAAATATGTTGATATTCAAACATATAAGGTAGCGGCCCTTGATCTAAACCCAACACTATAAACATTACACTCCTTCAACACGAGTGGGGGGTTCAGAATCAACGGCTCAATATCTGGGCTTGCTCCCCATATATTGTATAACAATCTCGATTGATTCTTTCCTCCTGGAGAGGGGGTTGTGGGGACAGTGAAATTGTATTTGTAACTCAATCACGCTCCCATAGACTATATTACTTCATAAGCTTATAAATCCGACCCAAAGCTCCTTCATAATCCTGAATTCCATATAATATGGAAAATTGAACTGCAACAATTCGCTTCTTTAATATTTTAAATTTGATATATTTAGAAAATTCAGCAACCAAACCCATCTCAAGGCGTCATCATATACCCCCAAGGGTTTTTACAACCATTGCACAACATAAGTCATATCTAGGACTAGGCAAAATGGCAGCAGAAACTACATCTAGAGCATGCTATCTGTAAGAGCTGGCAGCCTTCTGAAGAAGTTCACAGGCGCCGGAGGAGCCTTCTGCCTAAGACTTGGGTGCCTCATCAGGTAAAATCCAGCTAAAACCACCACCATCTGGAAGGGTGACAAATACAGCACAATGGCGCCCACAAAGCAGAATGTCATGAAAATGGCAGTGGCCCGTGGATCACGCCAGCTCAGAAGTGCTTGAAATCTCTCTCCTTGAGTAGCTATATCTCCAACAACTGTCTGAATCTTACCAGCAACACTTCTTAATCGATCATACCTCCATCGCACTACATCTGGGCTCCTTGAGGTTGGAAATGTGTCAAATTCCTCATCAAGCTCATCTGGGCTCACAGCATCCGCATGAGATAACCTAATGTTCATGTGAGGAGGGTACCTTGGGCGGAATCTCCAATTCCACATTCCAATCACAAACATGTAGAGCAATATGGTCGGGAGGATAAGTTCTGGGAAACAAACAAGCAACAGGAAGAGGATGTGAACCAGCACTGTTGTCACAGGATGCTTCCATGTGGAAACATCCCCCAACCATCTCCCCAGTGAAAGAACTCCTGAGAAAAATGACATGAGTCTGAAGAAATTTGCCTTGCTACGCCTCATGCTCCAGAGATGAGAGTCTGTGTCAGACATGAACTCAACAACCTCCTTCCTAAGGGGAGGTTCTGCACGGCTGAGCCTAGCTGCCACAATATTGACAGCCTGGTGTCGCAGTTTTTCCTGCTCGACAATATTAAGCGGCTTAACATAGTGCATTTTTGGCAAGGGAGGTTTAAAATACAAATGCATCATGTCAGCCATTGATGTGCATGTGAATCGTATAGCCAAGTGCAATTCCCCCATTTTCTTGACGCCAGAAGGGTGCAACACTAGCAAGGGATAAGAGTGTGTGTAAACACGACCAGTTTCAAGGGTTGAGATCCGAATTCGAACCTTCCCAATTTTTGAATCTTGGTTACCATTTGAGATATTAATCTGCCCGTTGTCAAACACCCCAACAGTGAGAACTGTAGCTGGATCATAAACGTCCCAAATGTATTGGTCATTGTATCTTGGGCTCAAGCTGTCAACAATGGTTCGAGTTCTCACCCATTTGTGCCCATATTTTGCCACACAGTACGTATCTGATGTGCCCTTTCCCTCCCTGGTTTTCATTGGATGAAGTCCAACAGCATTTAGAATGCCAAGTTCCAGCATGCCGATTGAATTCTTCCAGAGCTGCTTTGCTGTGGGTCGAAGATCACTACTATAATAAGTTGACTCATCAAGTACATGGTATCCACCATCAAGACAGACACTTAGGTTAAGTCTTCCAAAGAACTTGTCTTTCTCTATCTTCCCCTGGTCCCCATCAATTGCTGATGACAAGGACCTTTCAAGATGGTACCACCTGCTACGGATATGTCGATCATCGGCACGCTTTTCAACTGAGCCCAAAGAAATAACAACGTGCCCAATTGTTTCATCCTTGTTGGAACCAACACGATCTTCAACTGATAGCATCAGATGTTCTTCAAAGGGTTCAGCAGCAACAAACATCAACTCCTGATCCCAACGCAAGTTTGTCGTCCTTGATTGAGCAAGTTTTGTCTTTAAAATCTGATTACCAATCTGTACCCTAACATAGGCATCAGGAAATCGAGACTTATCAGATAACGGTAAGTCCTGTGCCTCAATTACCTTGACCCTTACATACCATAGTCTTGGTGAATGGTAAACTTCTGATCGAGTCTGCATGGCACCAGTTGCAGAGATTTCAGTCAAAGATATTGAATCAGAATGCCATGCGTTAGGAAAAGCCTCATCAGCTTGGGTGCCATGCCAGACAGCAAGCATCAACTCCCCTTTCTTCTTATCGCCAGTCTTGCCTTCAAGCCGATACCATTCAGGAGCCAATGGACTATCAGGTGGAACCCTCTGAGGAACTTCATGTAGATCAAATCGTACAGTGCCAAGAACATGATCGACTAAAGTATTCTTGTCTTTGACCACAACTTCAAGAAAAGAGGACTGCACATTGTCCTTTGCAAAGGCAAACACCTCATTCCACTCAGGGTCGAGATTTTTTTCAAAGTGCTTGGTAACTCCTTTGTAGTTTCCAACCCTCACCTCCACATATGGGTCAACACTCCCAGTCACGTCCTTTGCTGGAAGATCACGAGCTTTTACAACCCGTACAAAAAGGTAGCCTATTTGTTCAACAAGGTCATAGGTGCCTGCTACCCTATTCCCACGTATAACTCGACCCCCAACTACTTGCCCCCCTCCAAGAAAAGGACTTGTCTCTTTCAAGGCATAATCAACAGGAGATGATGCAAGTACATGTACAGCTTTTGAAGCAGCTAATCCAGAATTCTTCTCATTTGTCCCATGGCCTTTCATTGGCTGAGCAGCTGCTTGGGAAGAAGAGTGCTGTTCCTGTGCTTGCTTTGAATTGGCAATGCTATGAAATGTATGCCTGACCTCATTTTTCTTACGGGAAAAGGCATTCAGCACTGACCTTGTAATTGATACTGGTGCTTCACCTTCAGTTCTGTGTTGATCCGTATTGATTAAGGGTTCCATAACAGGAAGAGGGTCTGAGGATTTGATAGAAGGGTCACCTGTAACAAATACCTTCAAACCAAGCTCTCCTTTTACACGGGAAAAGACATCTTTTCTTTCCAAAGGGTAGTGAAGGACAACAGCATCAGAACAGGGGACAAATGATGTTGCAGTGAGGCGGACCTTACCAAGAAAGTATTTGGAACCAGTGGTTTTGTTGAGGTGGTGGACAAAGGCATCAAGTGTAAGGTTTGGCAACTTGCTTGGATCAGAAATATTGAAGTAAAAGATTTCATTCCAACTAGGATTCAGATCTTTTTCTTTGGTTGTTGTCCGAAATTTCTGGCCATCAAAATGAAGTTCAACACATGCGCTGGATGAACCTTGCCCATCTTTTGGCATAAGATTATGAGCACCCGCAACTTCCACACCAAGCTTAAGATTACTCATTGCCAACAATTAGCTACCAGCAAAAATTAGATAAAGAGAAGCTATACCTGAAAACAAGAAATGAAAATGGCTCAAAAATTATATAGTACAGGATATAAGGCTCTTTTTTTAATTGAAGAAAAGCAATAGTTGCTATTAGTTAGAAACTTAGAATTAAACACAGACTTATCATTATATATTGCATACATATGAAAGCCAAACTACAACATGAGCTACCAGCTACATTAATACTAAGTAATGAAGTAGCTGTATAGCTTCATATCAACATAGACCACCAACGGTAAGCAAAAGAAAGATTCTGATCCTCTTGTTAGTCTAAAGAAAGTAGATCTGTCACAATGGTAAAATTGAAGCGGTACTAATTTACTTCCATAATAACAGCCTGTAAAATGAGTAAAAGAATGCATCTTTAATTAATGCCAATGAAAGTCTTATATTTTTTTATTATATTATATGATTCTGTTACATGAGAATTAGCAACATCAGCTGGACATGTAGCCAGCAGTAAATTTTAAAATTTACTGAGCACAAATAGGCTTCAAAGCCACTGAAAATGTGAATATTCGGAATTACTCGACCAACTATAATTTTTGGCTTATCAAGAGAGGTTCCAAACTTTCAAGCTAGCATGTATTAGCCTCCTATCGACGATTTTAATCAACTTGAGACATCAATCTCAAAGGAAATTTTGCTTCATGTATTTAATCGACTGGCATTTTCCCACCCAAAATATAACAAAACCACCAGTCAAACTTTTTCCACGAGAACTGGCTCCAAACACAGAAGGCGGCAAAAAAAAAAAACAAAGAAAGAAATTAAAGCATACGCCCGGAAAGAAGTGAGGGGAAAAGGATAGAAAATAGGGGAGGAAAAGTCCAAGTAAAACCAAGTTATTCTTTAACTCTTTAAGGGATCAAAGAACCAAACCCACATCTTTCTTCTCCGTGAGCCAAAAAGCAAGACAATAATCGAAATAACATCTTCCTATGAACAGAATCAACAAAGAACTATACCATTTCAGAAAAAGAGATGCAAGGAAGAGATGCCTTGTATGATGACCTCAGTACAGGGCATCAAAACAAGAATATTGAGACCACCTGAAGAAAACAAAAGGTTCAAAAAGGGAAATTATTGATCCATGAATTCCCTAGTGATTGTGGCTTTGTTTTTTGAGGTTTAAAATTGCTCAAGTTTCTCTACTTCACATTGAAAAGTAAATACGAAAAACATACGATTTTTCTGCGAAACAAGTAGACAGATAAAGTAATTCTATGTTTAAAAAATTACTTCAAGCAACGAAATTACTTTCCTAGAACCATAAGCAAAATTTAATTTTTAACTTTCCTCAAAAAGCACAAAGTGGAAAAATTATTCAACTGGTTCCTCAAAAGTTTTCTGTTAGATTATGAAATCACAAAAAAGGGAAATCTCCCCGGGGAGAAGTGCCATCCTTCATCACAAAGAAGTCATTATTCAAAAAACCATGCATCAGCCAAATACTCGACAGGCCCAGACAGAAACACGCGAAAACAGCACGAAGAAGCACAAAGACCCAAAAACAAAAAAACAGGAAAGAAAGGCACCTGGATTTGAGCTTGGAGATGTTTAGTTCAAGAGCAGAAGAAAAGGCCAATAAAAGAATCGACGAAATCGGCGCTTCAAGACCGAGGTTAGTCAGTAGCCGATAGCAGGAGAGAAGAGTCGTGAAAGAAGAAAGGCCGGAGGATGACCGGAAAACATTCCGGAACTAATTTGCCTAGGTGGTGGGGGGGTTTGGGGGGCGGGGAGGAAAGCGACTGGAAAGTGATGTGATGACTGAGGAATGAGTGAAGGAGAGAAATGTAATTGGGTTATAGAGAAGCCACAGTTA
>QFDD01000045.1:0-94956 GCA_006871305.1 Vachellia collinsii | reverse complement strand
ACATCTCCCACCCTTTAAAAAAATTTTAAAGTGAACAAGTTCCAACCTCAATGCTCCCCACCCCTTTAAAAAACTTTTAAATCACATCTCACACCCTTTAAAAAAATTTGTTATTATTTTTAAATCCCTCCCCCCATTTAAAAAAAATTGTTTTTATTTTTTAAATCTCTAAATTAGCTCATCAGAAAAAAAAAATGAATCTCTAAATCTCTCCCCCAACCTAAAAAAAAAGTTATTAACTACAAATTCAAAGAATCACTTCCTCACACTACTAGAAAAATGCTTATTTAGACCGCATTTAGATGATAAGGTCTAAAAAAATGACCGGTGGCATTTCTGTAAATAAGAATACAAATTTTAAGTCATTTAGACCGCACTTAAAATGTGTGGTTTAAAAAGTGCATCTTTTAGACCGCACCTAATGTCTCTTTTAGACCGCACCTATTAGGTGCGGTTTAAAAGATTAGCCTTTTAGACCGCACCTATTAGGTGCGGTTTAAAAAGTGTATCACAAGTGCGGTCTAAAAGATAGTCTTTTAACAGGTGCGGTCTAAAAGATTGGCCTTTTAGACCGCAACTCTTAGGTGCGGTTTAAAAAGTGCATCTTTTAGACCCCACCTGTTAGGTGCGGTCTAAAAGATAGTCTTTCTAGACCGCACCTCAGAGGTGCGGTCTAAAAGAGGCACTTTTTAAACCGCACCTCTTAGGTGCGGTCTAAATGACTTAAAATTTGTATTCTTATTTACAGAAATGCCACCGGTCATTTTTTTAAACCTTATCATCTAAATGCGGTCTAAAAAAGGTGGTCTAAATAAGCATTTTTCTACTAATGTGAGGAAGTGATTTTTTAATTTGAAGTTAATAACTTTTTTTTACGTTGGGGGAGAGATTTAGAGATTAATTTTTTTTTTTCTGATGAGCTAATTTCAGTACAATTTCAAACTCACATTTCTCAAGATCGATTTTAAGTGCATCATATGGGTAAATATTTTACACAGTGTAGCATTTAGATAATTAATATTACTGTTTGTAGCGTACGAGGAAAAAACCATAATAAAACTTTTAAAAAAATTAAATAAATGAATTTAAATTAAAAAAAAATTTTACCTTCAGCGGTGACATTTTGTGTCGCCACTGAAGGTATTAATTTTTTTTAAAAAATTTAATATATAATTTTAAAATAAAATAAAAAAATTTACCTTCAGCGGCGACATAAAATGTCGCCGCTGAAGGTATTAATTTTTTTTAAAAAATTAAATAATTAAATTTAAAATAATTTAAAATTAAAAAAAATTCTTATCTTCAGCGGCGACAAGAAAAGTCGCCGCTGAAAGTTTGGGCTTCAGCGGCGACAAGAAAAAGTCGCCGCTGAAGGGCCCCTTTTTGTCGCCGCTGAAAGTTTGTTTTTTTGTAGTGCTTTACTTACTTCAAATAAAATAATTTTTTCTATTACTGTTATACTAGTTTCTGATTCCTTCCGTCTATTTTAACAGAGGCTTCACCTTTTATAAGTCTTCTTGTGTCTTCACCTTTTGACTATCAACAACAATTTTTTTCCCAGAAAAAACAATTGATCTCCGTCAACTGGTTCACAATACAAGTTACTCGCAATATAATTAATGCTCATTTTCCTCCTTCAATGCCTCATTTAATAAGAGTGAAGTTTGAGGAATGTTTCAATTTAAAAAAGACTCCATAAGTTAACCACAATTTTTTTGTTTTTGATGAATTAGTTAAAATGACTTATATCGTGAATCAGAAGAAATACTCAAAATAAAATAAATTTGTTTCTATTACTACTATGGTAATCTCCCATGTCTTTTGTTTATTGTTCACAATTTATCAATCTTCTTTTGTATTTGTCATCAAATGATGTGAGACTGTCAACATCAATTTTTTTTAGGAAAACAATTTATCTCCCTCATTTTTTAAAAAAATTATAAGAAAACAATTTTAATATTACTAATAATTTTTGGGTAAAGATTCTAAAATACTTTTATTAATTGATGTTTATGTTGAAAACTTTTAAAATGGTAGACTTATTCTCATAAACTAATTATCTCCAACATCCCCCCAAATGGACTATTGTGAATCTCAAACAAAAAGTAACAAAATATTAAAATAAATATTAAAAAAAATATTTTGGCTTGATCAATAACCAACCAAGTTTTCTTTTCTTTTCCTTTCATTCAAAAAAAGAAGAGGAACTATATTTGTTGAAGTGAACATTAATCATTTAATCCAAATAGTTTTACTGAGTCTGCAATTCAATTCTTATACTTTAAGTCATAACAACTCAATCTTTATACTTTTCTCTATTATCTGATATCTCCATTCATCCTTATTTTTTAAAAAATGATTAAAGTGTAAAAGTATTCATGAATTTATACCCAATGTGCAAAAATACCTATAAAGCCTTTTAAGTGCAAAAATACTCATTAACTTTAAAGTTGGAGTGAAAATTATACAACCGTTAAAAAGACTTAACATCCGTTAGTTTATGTGGTAGGACCCCGGTTCCTTCTTCAAAAGTAATAGACCATGGATAATTTTAAATGTTGTGTCCTTTTTGCATATATTTTAAAGTTTATGAATATTTTTGTATATGTGGAAATGTTTGACGTAGGATGCATAGTGTTGGCCACCGAAGTACGAGAAAGACATCATTGGGTCATGAATCTGAAGGAACCATGTTCTTTATTGCTTCCTTTGTTGGTTCTTATGGGCTATGCTCCAAGTATTGAATTTGACTCTTCATAAATTGGTTTTGCTTCTTATTACGATGGTTTGCTATGGGTCTTTTACAACTGTGGTTTTGCCTTTATATATAGATGGTTTGCTATGGGTCTTTTACAACTGTGGTTTTGCCTTTATATAGAAATAAATACTTTTAAATAGTATATTTAACTTCTTTCATTTTTTTAATAAAAATCAATTTGATGTTACAAGCATCGAAAGGTAGTATTTGGTAAATTTATGTGATTTCAAATTCTTGAAAGTAAAAACATAGTTGGGAAATGATTTTCCAAATTCACTTATTGTTCAACATTATATTTAATAGAAAAATGAGTCAACCATACAAAACTTGTGTGGAGGGTTATTGACTTATTTTAAACGAAAACTTTTCACCGTTGGAAAAATAAAAGTTGCCTAATCTCACAATAATTTCACCTCAAATAGAATGAAACACATATATCTAATTTTTTCTTTTCAACTAAAATTTTAAAAAAATAACGATAGAACTAATTTTAAATGAGCAATAGTATTTTTTAAATATAATCATAATTTTGTTACGTCTATGATCTCTTACTTTTTTTCATGATCAAATATAATTTCTTACTTATTAATGCTTCATTCAAACAAGTATTCAATATAGGAAATTTTGAATCTGAGGCAAATTAAATGCAAATTTTCTTCTCCTATCAATGTATGATAGTAACTGAAAATGACACAACAAGAATCACAGAATTTTCTTCTTCATCCCTCTTTTTTCAAATGCATTTCCAAATTTATGAGCAAATTTTTCCACATAAGAAAAGTAAAATATTCCTCTCATCAAGGAAGTTAAGAACAAAGGAGTAGTTTTGATTATCTAAATGATCCCAAAATGAAGTTCTAAACTGTAAAAATAGTAAAATATGCCAGATGGTCGATGGATTTAGGATGATTAACGGCATTACTAAATTTGCATCTTCTTAATTGATTATTGTTAAATTTGTACCTTAAAAAAATTAATTGTGTTGAGTGTTCCTAACTAATAACTTTATTACTAAATTTGCACATTTACCATTTAATATTTTATAACAATATCATTATAATTTTTATTAAAAATATATAAATAAATTTATACAGTTATAATTTGATTTGGATAGTTCAGAATTATAGATTGTTATTGTTCTTGTAAAGTAAGTTTATTTTTCCACTTTTTTTTTTTACTATAGTTATGAACTATTCGGATCAAATTTTAACACTTTAAATTTATTTATATATGTTTATGTAAAATTATAATTATATTTTTATAAATATTAAATATGTATCATTATATCTTGATCCAATGGTGTTAAAAGGGGTAAATGAGATGAAAAGGTGGGAAAGTTACCGGAGGCGGGGAGCTTGTTCCCTACTTTTATAATTCCTCATCTCTTTTACCTCATTTTAAAGTCTTCACCTTTTATAAGTTTTCTTTTCTGTTAGTTATCAAATGATGTATGACTATCAAAAATTATCTTTTTTAAGTGGAGCAGTTATCTCCCTCATTTTTGTTAAAATCTAAAAAATATATTACCTTATGTCTTTAATATAAAAGTTATATAAGAGTTTATTTTAGCTTTAAATATTATATATCAATTTATTTTGTCATCCACATATATAATTTCCCTCCCTTCAAAATATCTTTATTGGTAGTGCATGTTAAAGGGTCTCCATCAAATAATACCTCTGATGTATATACCTTTAATAAGGTTGTTTCATGAAAGACAACAACAATTTATTACAGATAATCAACTTAACTATTTTTTTAATATTTAGAAATTAGTTTATTGCCTCTTATATTAAAAATGAGAGATAGGAGAAATACTTACATACTCCTGGAGTGCCACATCATGCATGCTCTGTCCAATGAGAATGTTCCAAGTGTCCTCTATTGTGGATCTTATATCCCATAAATCTCTCTTAATTATTCCTCTTTTTCCATAATAAATATCTATTGTAATGGATTATGGAAAAATGAAAATAATTAGGAGAAATTTATGGGATATGGGATCACAATAGATAACACTTGGAACATTTTCATTGGATAGAGCATGAATGACATGGCACTCCGGGAGTATGTAAGTATTTCTCTGAGAGATAGTGATTGATACTGCACATAATTATACAAAAATTCCAATGTTAGAATAGCAAGCACTTCCCTTTCCCACTAATTTGAACTTGTCTTTGGACCCAATAGTTTTGTCTAGACACTAGAATTAAAAGGACAAAAAAAAGTGCTATGAATAGGTGTGTTGGATGTTATAGGATTTTTTATAGACAAGTTATTCAAATTTTGATGAATAAATTTATTTAATAAATATTTATATTTGACAATGTTACTTGATTACAAATTGCGGAAAGTAGGGATATACTAAAATTTTGTTAAGAGCAATAAATGTATTAGAGAAACAATTTTTTTAAGGGTTAAAGTATACATTTAATCCTTTAAGTTTACTTTAAGTTTCAATTTAGTCCCTTAAGTTTAAAAAGTTCACTGTTAGTCCCTTATCGTTAACACCGTTAGTTTTACTTAACGGAAAATGTTAATTCAATCATCATTTTGCAATCAAATAATGTTTTATTTAATATACTTATTTTCATATTTTAAAAGTTAATCATATTTTATCAGTATTTAATTGCAAAATCACCATTTAAATTTGTTAAATCACCATTTTCAGTTAGTTAAAACTAACGGTGTTAATATTAAAGGATTAAAAGTGTACTTTTTAAACTTAAGGGATTAAATTAAAACTTAAGGTAAACTTAAAGAACTAAACGAATATTTTAATCTTTTTTAAGTATACCCTCGTTTATGGAAAGGATGAGTGGGAGAGAGAATATGAGGGATAGAGAGATGTATAATTAATTGAAGATAAAAATGAAAAATGTATTAAATTATATTAAATAAACGCAATTTATTACTTATAAAAATGATTTTGAGAGAGGGCTGCTTATAAAAACGATTGGAATAGTTGGCAAACTTTTTCCATGTATAATAAATTGATTGACTGACGTTATAGTTGTTATAGAAAAATGAGTGAACTATACGAAACTTTTATGGAGATTTCTAGGTCCATTACCCTCTCTTATACTCATTTGATTTGCTGAAAATCCAGGAATGGAAACGGAAACGGAAGATGTGGATTTTTCATTGACAGTAGACATTTGGTTAACAAAAGATAAATGAACTGATTTTCGGATGAAAGGTGTTTTTCTTTTAAAGATGGGAACATTCAAGTATTCACAAAAAAATTCCTCCAATAACACCCCGAATGCAAAACTTTTACCGTTACAGAACAAATTACCCCAAAACAATTTGTTCCCATTTAATAATTCCAAGTTTTGGTGACACGGATCTGAACAAGTCGAATAGTATTAAGCGTAAATGATCTCAAGCGTTATGGTAAGATTGTGATGATAAGAGAAGATAAGGATTAGACTACATTGGGCTATATAATTTATGTTTATTTGATTGTATTATTTTAATTGTTTGTTGAAAAATATGTTTATGGATGTTCTTGAGACTGTTACCTCTGCTGGATATTATATTTAGACAATATGTCTTTTATGGATCCTGACGAGTTTATGGATATATTTATATTAATGCTTTAATTGGCAGGTTTGATTATTCGTTAGTTAACTTTTTTGTTTTGTTTTGGATTTGTTCCTTTTCTTCTTCTATGAAGGGGGGAATTTCCTCCCAAGTGGTGTAGCACTTCATCCAACATTTAGGGTATGTTTGGTAAGAGGGGAGTGGATGGAAAGAAAGAAGAGGATAAATTTTTTTGAGTTGGATTTCAAAGCGTAAAGAATTGTATTTAAAAGTTTTTAATTAATTTTTCTTACTTTTTTATCCTATACCTTATCTTTGTTAAAATTTTATGACCCCACTCGTTTAACCTTTTTTAAATTCCACTCATAAAATTTTTTCCTCCCTTTCCCCTTGAAATCCCCTGTACCAAACAGCCCCTTGGGAAGGAAAATAAGTGCACCCTGCTAAAGTGGGGGTTTATGGTTGGCCAACTGACTGCTAGTCTCTATCTCTTTGCCCTGACCTGCCTTATGCAGCCCTAAACAACACTTTGTCTACGGGTTTTTTCCTTCAATTTTAATCTTGGTTAATTTATAATTTATTTTATAATAGGGTTAATGTAAAAAAATGTTCATGAGTTTTTTTACTAAAAGTATGTCTAGCACAATATACTTTTCGATGGTGTGACAATACCCATGAACATTCAAAATAGAAACAAAAATATTATAACTATTAAATATAACATAATATCATTACATATGCATACGGAAAAGTGGTTATGGTTTCACCACAAAAGTAAGGTAATATTTAACGATCTTAACATTTTTAACGCCTTGGATATATATTCCTGGGTAAGTGTGTGATGCTTGAGTTTTCTTCACCATAGATGGAAGGTTGCAGATATGGGTATGGGTGGTTGTGTGAGCCTCACCCAAAAAATAAAAATTAACAATAAATAATCTCATTCCTTAAAAAGTTTGGCCAATAATATATTTCTCACATGATAGGGAAATTAATTAAATTGCTCACGATAAAGATAGATAACTTTCATAATTCATTTGTTTATAATCTATCTATGGATCAAAACAAAATTACCAGTAACCCATGGACTAAAAAAAATATAGATAATTCCAAAATTGTCCCACTGAATTCAATACCAAATAATCCAAGAGAACAATGTCCCTTAATGGCACAGTAACCGTTTATCATAGAAATGGACTTTCTTATGACCAAATCTTTCATGCATGCCCTAATCAATCACCCGCATCGCCTTACAATTAAGTGTTGATACAAGTGTGTAATTGGACCAAACGGTCAAACGACAGGAGGAATACGAGAAAACGACAATGATAACTTTGGAACAGTAATTCTACAATTAAGTGTTGATATAACATGGCTAAATTTTAAAATATAAATATAATTATATTAAAGAATTGAAATTTCTGTATATTTTGTCAATATATAAGTAAGTAAAGAATCACTTTTTAAATTGGGCTAAGGTGCAAATCTAACAGTAGACTTTTTTTGGAGAAGTATATTAAACCGTAATGTATAATGTCTACTTGGGTGCCAAAATATACACATAAGCTTATATAAATGGGGCAAAAATAACAACCTGTTAACATGTGTTTTTAATTCAGTGGGCCCCACACTATTATCCAGGCACAATACACCAACTTAATTTTATTCCAACCATCATCCTTTATCTCCCATTATTTTTTTAAATGATTATCTAATAAACTAAACGTCTACGCCTCCCGACCCACTTCTGAAATCCTCCTCCTTTCCCTTTTTAATTCAGTGGGCCCCACACACACACACTCACTCACTCTCTCTCTCTCTCTCTCTATCGTTTTAGAGCTTAGACTCAAGGGAGGGCTGTGTGTATTCAGAGAAAATAATACATTTACTGTATTCCTTTCATCTTTTGAAACAATGGAAAACCAATCCATTGGATTGTTGTTCTCTTTATTAAAGGTTGGGTTTTTGATGGTGGTGAAGGGTTTAAGTGAAGGCAGAGGAGAGGTAGCTGTGAGGCCTACCATGAGCTTCCAAGAAATAACAGCCAAAGATAAAGTGCTTTCTGAAGAAGGCAACAAGAGAATGGGGAGAGACGGCGGGAGAGAGAGGATTTGGAAGTCGGAGTCAGAGAGCTTTTGCTACAATCAGTGATGAATGAATTTCTTTTGATGAGTCCGGAGGGAGGGAGGCAGAGGCCTACCATGAGCTTCCAAGAAATAACAACCACCGGCGCGGAGATGATAATGAGTTGATGAATTGCACACCTCCAGAAAAGTTCATTATTAAATGTGCATCTTCATCCTTTTAAACATTTTTTTATAAGATGAAATTAATTGTGTTAATAATAAATAACTAAAAATGTACTTTTTTAACACAGTAAACCAAATCGAAACTCTATATAAACTTAAATGAATAAATGTAATTTTTTAGCCTTTTGGTTATTATCTTTATCACTGGTTTAAATTTGAATGTCAATTTTATAAAAATTGTTTTTATTATTAGAAAATCAAATATTTATTT
Organism: Vachellia collinsii; assembly: GCA_006871305.1. Taxonomy (NCBI): domain Eukaryota; kingdom Viridiplantae; phylum Streptophyta; class Magnoliopsida; order Fabales; family Fabaceae; genus Vachellia; species Vachellia collinsii. The sequence continues at coordinate 86,132 of QFDD01000045.1, read as the reverse complement.
ATAAATTGCCTCTGTCCAAAAATTGCATTAACCAATTTTTAGAATAAAGGTCTATTATTTGATTTGAAGAAAAGGGTGGAAAAGGAATGGGATAGAAAAAATGGCTTTAAAAATAATAAATATCATATATGTCTTTAGCTGAAATATTAACGTAAAAAAGAGTTATTAATTTAATAATTAAAAATATATTTAAGATAAATAATTTTAAGTAGTGTATTTAGCTTCTTTAATCTTTTTAACAAAGTTTAATTATCTTTTAATATTAAAGATTCAAGATAGTATTTAATAATTTTATATCATTTCAAATTATTGAAAGTAAAAAGGTAGTGGGCAATGGATTTCCACATATGATTGACTCAATGGTAAACATTATATTTTCATAGAAAAAATGAGTCAACTTTACAAAACGTGTGTGGAAGGTTATTTCTTATTGGTCCATCCTCTCTTATTTTCCAAAGGTCTTTTCATCAATTTAACCAAAACTCTGACTCAGAAATAATAGCCTCCGGCTCGGAAAAAAGAAGACGGGATTTAGAGAGTGGGCTGCAGAAAATAGAACCAAATGAAAATAAAAAATTGCTTCATCTCACAATAATTACACCTCAAATAAAATGAAAACATATATCTAACTTTTTTTCAACTCAAAAAATTTAAAACATAACAACCGAAAGAATTTTAAATGAGCAGTTGTACTTTTTTAAATATAATAATAAAAATATAATCTCCTACCATTTTCTGACCAAATGTAAATTCTTACTTATAAATGTGCTTCATTCATCGGATAACTATTATAACTAAAAACAAAATAGTCTACAATAGAAATATATAGGATATTTTGAATCTGAGGGAAATTAAATGGAAAATTTCTTCTCCTATCGATGTAAACATACGACAAGAATCATGGAATTTTCTTCTTCATCCCTTTTTTTGCCAAATTCCTTTTCATATTTTTCCACATGAGAAAAGTGAAAGATTCCTCTCAACGTAAGATTTACTTCAAATAAAATAAATTTTCTTCTATTAATGCTATGCTTATTTCTCATTTCTTCCCTCTACTTTAAAGTAGTATTCAAGTTTTACAAGTCTTCTTTTGTATTTATTATCAAATGATGTGTGACTATTTACATCAATTTTTTTTTTAGAAAAATAATTTATCTCCCCCAGTTGGTTCACAATACAAGTCATTTGCAGTATAATTAATGCTTGTTTTTCAATTATATCCTTTTCATTAAATTTGACTCATAGTATTTTTTTCTCTTGTTCAAAGTTTCATTTAGTAAGAGTAAAGTTTGATAAATGCTTTAATTTAAAACAAATTCATTGAATTAACTACCCATTTTTGTTTTTGATAAGTTATTTAGAATAACTTATATTGTGAATCCGAAAAAGTACTTCAAATAAAATAAAAGTTTGTCTATTACCACTATATTAATTTCTCATTCTTCAGTCTAGTTTAGAATAGCCTTCACATTTTATGAGTCTTCTTTTGTATTTGTTATCAAATGATAGTACAAAAAAATTGGGATTTTGCCACAGGATTTGTGATGAAATAGTGGTTTTCGACAGAAATTTGCGATGGAATTCCTTGGAAAATTCATTTCTAATGGAATCTATTCCATCGAAAATTCAACCGCGACAAATTAGTTTTTAAACAGAATATTTTATTCCGTGGCAAATTGCCACGGATTTTCCCACAAAACATTCCGTGGCAATTTGCCACTGGATTTCCCATGGAAATTTCCATTCCGACAATTTAATCCGTGGCAATTTGCCACGGAAATTTCCATGGAAAAATCTGTGGCAATCTTCCGTGGCAAATATTTGCCACAGAATCTTCTGATGGCTTAGTGCGTGGCAATTTGCCATGGAATTTCCGTGGCAAATTCCATGGCAAATTGCTTCCATGCATTTTTTTTTTTGAATTTGCTATGCTCTTTTTCTTTGGTCAGATTGTTATGCTCCTTGAGAGTTATTTCTAATTGTATGAGAAGCAATGATAAATACAAAATTGTTGAATTTGAAAATGTAAAATTACATTAAATGCATAATAAGTTCAACAAACAATATACTTGAAATGTCAAAGTAAACAAAGACATTAAGTTCAACAATGATTTATAAAATTATGTCACATAAGAAAAAACCACAAATCCAAAGTCCTCAACTCTCATTGTTATCATCAGATGGGTTAGAAAATTTAATCCCCATTCCTTGTAATGCAGAAATGATCTGTGCATTTTGATGCAGAACAATCCTAATGATAATTTTGATGAATCTCTTGGTTCCCTTGCTTAAGTTCACTTATCTGCTTGTTCAACTCACCAACATCATTAGGATTGTTCTGTGTGTTGTTAATGGAAGAAGATGACCTATGAGAAGAGGAACGATCCATATCTTCAGTTTTAGATTCGAATCCATAAAGGCGACCTTGTAGAAATAGAATACTTCAATTATTTGCTAATAATAAAATCCTTATAATATTATATTCCAACATGAATATTATCTAATTGATACAAGCACGATACCTACTTGACACTAGAGACTACTCTATTTAGTGTGCACGCGCGTGTGCATACTCCCTATCAGGTCTATGTATACATCAAGACATGCACTTCCTTTGACAAATCAAATCCTTTGACAAATCAAAGTTTTTTTTTTTGGTTGACAAAGACAAATCAAAGTTCATTTTACTAGAAATCAGGTCTATGCGCGTGTGTACACTCCCTATCAGGTCTATGTATAGATCAAGACATGCACTTCCTTTGACAAATCAAATCCTTTGACAAAAAGTTTTTTTTTTTGTTGACAAAGACAAATCAAAGTTCATTTTATTAGAAATCAGAAGAATTAAGTAAATCCCACTTGTTTCCATTGACTTAATGATCTAAAAATGTATTATATGAGAGATAATATTCATCATGCCTTTTTGAATCACACTTCTACAAATCCTATAGGTTGGCAAGAAGGTCAATCTGAACTCATTTGGCAATATTAGGGTTTTTATTATTTCTTGGGGTAAATTAAATATATATATATATATATATATGCGAAACTCCAATTTTTGCAATGTGTGTGTATAGTGATCCGAAGTTGGAACAATCATTCAACAAGGAGAAATCTAGTGTATTGCATTGTAATGTGATCCAAAGTTCAATGGTTTACAAAACACTATCAACTATATATATTTACTTAGTGGCAAAAAGAGAAAAAAAATATTTCTATAATTCTAAATATAAGAGCTAGTAGAGGATTTGATTCAATCCTAAATAAATGAACTCAATCCATTTTATCTCTCCAATTTGTATGGCAATTTTTTTCTCCCAAACTCCCTCCTATTGATTACACATAATTTAAGGGGATTTTCATCAAGGAGTTTTTTTTTTCCACAGTTTTCTAATACAAATGACTAAGGGGGTACTTTAAGGGAGCTAATGAACATTGTTTATATAACTAATTAATTTAATTAATTATATTTTTAATATTTGTAAATTGATTACTAGCACCTATATAATTAGGATATGAGAGTGTAGTGTGTGGATACATATCCTTAAAAGGTTTCAATAATCAAACGCACTTTAAAATAACATGGGGAGGAATTTCTAGTACAATTGTTAGACATTTCATAATAAATAGAGAGAAGATTAATTTGTCTTCATCACATTGTGCCAAAACAATTCAAAGAGACTTGACAAGTCATGGTAACATTAAAGCTAATATATACAAGAGGTTGAATCATCCGGACATTTCAATCAAGACATCTCAAAAAAAAAATATGAATCTTTTGGAAGAGTCTATATCATTGATCCTTTTCTAGTATGTTATTTTCTCACTCCACTTGGATTGCAAACAAATTAAAGCTTTGTTATGTTACATGCAACCCTATATGATATCCTCCTCATTTCAATCCACACCCATATATGAATATATAGACAGTAATCAGCTAAAGGTTGTTTGTATTTTTTAGTTTCTAGTGAAAGAAACAAGCATAGTCAGCAAAAGGACATCCAAAATAAATAGCATCAAATTTCAGGTCTTATTCAAGATTGTGTATATTTATTGGTTTCAAACTTCAGTAAAGCTTTTTATATGGAGACCAGCTATTCTCAAGTTAAAGGATGCACAAACTCTTGGCTTGCTGAGCAGCTTCAATCTGGTGAGTAATTAAAAAACTAAAGTGCATTGGACCCTTAATTATAATATGATTCAATAGCCCTTGTGATGGAATTTTAGAAATCATTGACTAATTATATATGCAAGTCAATAGATCGAGTAAAGAATTGCAGTCAAAGAAAAGATTCTCAGGCTCTGGCCATCAGTACAATTCCAGTGATCCAATTTGACAAAAAAATTATAAACATATACTTACATAAGTTGCAGCCGCTCGATGGTCCGCAAATTCTCCGGTTTTCTCATTATAATGCGTCTTCTTGAACAATTCAAAAGATGTAGGGTCTCTCTCCAACTCCAAAATCTACAATTATATATTTATAGAGACATTTTATTTTATTCACAAAGTAAATAATGACTTGATTTGACAATCAATTATTACCATCCTTCGCTTGTGCTCAGTGTTACGAATGCTACCACCTTTATGTTGAGTACCTTTAGTGGAAGAGGCTCTATTGACTTTAGCTATTTCACTCTTTGCCTTATAATCTTCTAAATTCCATATTGTTTCTAACTCAGTCATCACATTATGTGGAATCCAATTGGGCCTAGTTTGTTTTTTTAAAGAGGTATTGTCTAATCATATGCATTGTATTTCTCAAAATTTCAGCACACTTTGCATTCCAATTTTTCTTGATCTCATCATGTTCTGGCAATCATTTGAACTTTTTCTACATAAAATAGAAGAAAAAAAATTAAGAAGTAACAAATAAACCACAATGAGAAAAAATGTGCAAAGCATAATGTAGAGACAAGATATACCATCCATTGATTGAACCAAAGTTCCCTATGATCAGAGGGTGTTGCTTTCCAACTATAACACGGATGGTCGAATTTTCCTTGAATTATAGTTAGAATACTTTGCACAGCAGCAATAGCAAGATTAAACCTAACAATAATTTTAAAGAAATAATTATAAATGTTACAATCAAGTTAACAAGAAAGAATATAAATTTTATAATGACTTACGTTCTCTTGTCTAGATACACCCATGTTCGACCATCTGTGATATCATAACCCCATGGTTGAAGACCAGCAGAACCCTGAGCAGTGTGTGGTTGTGAGTTCTCTATTGCAGGAGATGGAATTAAGGATGGAGAGGACGGAGTATTGATAATGAGAGTCTAGAAGATAATTCAACCATAATTGGAGGTGGAGATGATGTAGGAGGTGATAAAGAGGGTCTAATAATTGGAGAATAACTAAATGAGGGTCTAGTAGGTCGAGGGATGACAGTGGGTCTACTAACAGTTGGAGTAGATGTGGTTGTTATATGACGACAAGGCAATTTGTGAAGCTGCTTAGGGTTTAGTGCAAGTGATGGAGTGTTGATTTGTTCTCTATCATGTTTCTAGCCACGACCTACCATCTAAATGTTCAAATGTAAACCTTCAGTTAGTAATTAATAGGAAATAAATCATCATAAAATAATAAAAATAATAGTTGAATAATATAAAAGCCAATGTAATGAAAGTGAACGTAGAAGTTAATAATGCCAAAACCATAAGTTATGTATCATCTTCATCTTGATCTTAATCTTCATCTTCATAATAGTCATTTTCACAAACATCATCATCATCATCTTCTTCCTCTTCTTCTTCTCCTTCTTCTTCAACCATATAATCAACCGGCATATCTGTTTCTTCATATCTCATTTCAAAGTCTCTTTGGTTATTCAACTCATCATCATCAATAATTATCGGTAGTACGACTTCTAGTTCATCCACCTGAAATGCTCATAAGTTTGTTTCAAATGCAGGAGTATCAATTGTGCTATGAGCCTTGATTTTAATGATGACCAAACAATTTGCCTTTTGACGACAAGGATAAGGTGTGTAGTAGACCTGCATTGGTTGTTGGATAAATATAAATGGGTCATACTTATTGTACCTCCGTAATTGATGAATTTTAATAGTCCCATATTGTTCATGAACTCTTGTACCATGATTTGGTGTTGGATCAAACCACTCGCATTTAAATAACACTAACCTCTTCAAAGGAAAACCCATATATTCAATATCTACAATTTCTTGTAGAATGCCATAATAATCATATTCTGTTTGTGTGTAGTCAGTCCCATTGATGCATACACCACTATTAGTTGTTGATTTGTGAAGGGACCATGATGTTGTATGAAACTTATACCTATTGACAAAGTATATAGGCCATGTTTTCACCTTTTGCATTGGACCCCAAGCAATGTCATGAATAAATGGATCCACAATTTTGTTAGCAGGGTTTTTAGCCTACATAACATTATCAATGAGTTTTGATCTTAAGGTTTGTTGTAGGTGTTATTTAAAATGGTTAATACTTACACAATGTTTAAACCAATATGGAAAGCTTTCATTGATTTGAAATTATGGAAAGCTTTCATTGATTTGGAATTCTATGTTATTGTCTGTAATATGAGGGTTCTCTTCCTTTAGACTCTCCACAAAGAAGCTGCATAGCTTGTTAGGATAGGATTTGACCAAGAGGGGGATGAAATGGTCTAATAAAAATTTTCACAATCCTTTGAAACTAAAACAGTATGAAAAGAAGTGAACATAGAGATTTATCCTGGTTCGATCCATTTGACCTACGTCCAGTCCTCAGAATCCTCTGAGTTTTTTAAATCCACTAATCACAAAATATTACAACATCACAGAAGGAAGACTCTCCCCCTTCCTAACTCAATTCAACCCACTAACACTTTTGCTCGTGTCTTTTCCCACTCAAGATTCTCTAATCTTGAGTTACTCTCACAGAATCAACGAAAGTATAAGTATATTCTCCTTTCTGAGAATTAAATGAACACTGAAGCACTTATGACTGAGAGAATGAAAACAGAGGAGGTAGATGAAGAGTAATTAATTTGTCTTCCAGTAGTTGCATTTGTTAGGATAGGATTTGACCAAGAGGGGGGTGAATTGGTCTGTTAAAAATTTTCGCAACTGTTGAAATGTAAAACAGAGTATGAAAGGAAGTTGATAAAGATTTATCCTGGTTTGGTCCTCTTGACCTTCGTCTAGTCCTTAGAACCCTCTAAGCTTTTCAAATCCACTAATCTCAAAAGATTACAACAACTCAAAAGAAGGACTCTCCCCCTTCCTAACTCAATTTACCCCACTGACACTTTTGCTCGTGTCTTTTCCCACTCAAGATTCTCCAACATTGAGTAACTCTCATAGAATCAATAAATGAACAAGTATATTCTCCTTTCTGAGAATTTAATGATAATCACTGAAGCTTTTAAGTATGAGAGAATGAAAACAGAGGAAGTAGATGAAATAATAAATTCGCTTTTCTCGTAAGTGCGTTCTCTATCTTCAGAAACTTGAATGCTTCTCCTTTTATAGGTGGGAAGAATTAAATATCCGTTAGAAACATTTAAGTTTCAGTTAGACTCATCATTATCGTTCACCATCCCGCAATAAATGCCTCTAACAATAGGTAGGATGTTTTTCTACATTTTTGTCCGTTGAATCTCTTCTGGTTAGGCAATCAGAACTTCATTCCCTGTTAATAATTAAGGCAGTTGAGTATTTATGATGGCAGGTGAGATTCAAATAAATGTTGCATGAATAAGGAAAGATTTGAGATCAGTATAAAGCTTCTGACACACTGTGTTAATGTCAGAAAAAGCAAACTTGAGTTTTGCTTGCTTAGAACTCGAGTTATTGAAGAAATTTCAAAGTAGAATTCACACAACTTTTGTTGTACCTCGAGTTTTAATAAGAGTTTTGATAAAACTTGAGTTATAGAACTTAAAACTCGGGTTTTCATAAGTTTCCGTAAGAAAACTAATTTTGTGCTCTTCGAGACTCGAGTTCCATTTACTAAAACTTCAAATTTTAGCTATTTTCAAATCATAACTTTCATTGTAACTCAAGTTTCCTTGAGAGTTTTGAGTTTAGAACATTTTCAATCTCGAAACTCAAGTTCCATTTCATAAAACTCAAGTTATGCTAAAACTCTTAACGAAACTTCAAGTATTGGAAAGAAGTTTTGTAGTTCAAGAATTTTTCAGAGCTCGAAACTCAAGTTATACCATAACTTTTGCTAAAACTTCAAGTTGTGAAGGAAGTTTTGATTCTCTCTCTTTGAAACTCGAGTTATGATACTCATAACTCGAGTTCCATCAAAACTTTTATTGAAACTTCAAGTTTTGGAAAGAAGTTTTGAGTTTCAACTATTCTTCAGAGCCCGAAACTCGAGTTCTATAAAACGAAACTTGAGTTTCACCAAAACTTCCAATATAACTTGAGTTTTCTCTGAGAGTTCTGATTTTCTAAAACACTTTCAACACTCAAAACTCGAGTTCTACAACAAAAAACCCGAGTTGTAAGAAAACTTTTATTCAAACTTGAGTTCTACTGAGAGTTTTGTATTTCTAAAGCTTTTTCCAAAACTCGAGACTCGAGTTTTGACTCCCAGAACTCGAGTTTTGATAGAACTTCAATCAAAACTTGAGTTTTCTTGAAAGTTTGGGATTTTGAAAGCATTTTTAAACAATGTAACTCGAGTTCTAAAGTTTATAACTCGAGTTCTCCAACACTTTCATTAAAACTCGAAGATTAAGTGAACTTTTCTGAAAACAATAAATTTTAATCATAAGTTCAAAAACATATTTGTCATCATCAAAACATTATCTCAACATTCTCCTCCTTTTTGATGATGACAAAACGAAAGAACAAGTTATTAGAAACAGATCAACTCAAAATAAAAAAAAAGCATTGAACATGTAAACTGAGTGAACTGAGCATTAATCATTTAAGATGTAAGCAAGTTAGAAACATAAGCAAGTCAAACTAATACAAAATCAACATAGATAAGTACAAGAGTCACCACTTCTCCTCCTTTTTGTCATCAATCAAATAGGGTGAGAAGAAGAGGCAGTGTACTCAGGTGAAGATGAATCAGAAATGTTGAAAATGGTGGTGAGAGGTGCAAGTGAGATAGGAGGCTGAGTGGGGGAAGGATTAGAAGCTACTGAAGGCTGACTAGACTCAATGGGGTGATACTTAAGAAGGAGCAAGGGAGTAGAGTCAGGAGAAGGAGCAGGAGGGGAAGGAACTGGAGAAGGTACTGGAGATGTGGGACCTGGAGATGCCGGAATAGGAGATGTAGGAGCAGGTTCAGGAGAAGGCTCAGGTGCAAATGGCTCAGCTGAAGGAGGAGGAGGAGCCTGAAATCCTCTGATGAAGTTCTCAATAGATGTCATCCTCCCTTCCAGAGAGGCAAGTCTAGAGTCCACAGAAGACTGAAGAGCATTCACAGAGCCCTTCAGTTTACCCACTGCTATGTCAAGGGATCTCCCGGTAAAATACTTAGCAGCAGCCAACAGGAGGTTATTCACAAAGTTCTGAGTCTCAGAGTGAAAAGCCTAAGTGAACTCCTGACCCATCTTCCTAAACTCAGCTCCATGAAGTGCTAAACAGAGGCCTGAGCAAAGGAAGGTGCTGAGGTAGGCTGCTGAGGGGCTGATGATTGTGCCTCATCCTGAGACACCCTAGAGGGTCTAGAAGCAGTCTTCTTCCTCTGCTTACTTTACATTGTTGTCTGCCCAGGGGCTATCTGAATCTCAACCTTCATCCTATGAAGATGAGTCTCCTTGAACTGAACATGCTGAAGAGCCTTTTGATCCTTCAAGAGGTGCCAAATGTTGTGCAGCTCTATAATCTTGGACACCAGACAGGGGTAAGGAACAACCGTTCTCTTGGACTTGGAGAACCTAAATCTCCACATTTCATCAAAAACCATATGGCCTATGTTTCTCTTTTCCTTGACCATGATAGATGCCATCATCTGATAATTAGAGGATGACATATGAGTATAGTTCCTACCCTTGTTCACTAAACATCTGGTGTAGATGTAGTGAATGACCCTCTGAATAGGAGGCATGGCTTCAGGCTCAAACTTTAACCCAGAGAAAGGCTCTCCTGGCCTTAAGAACTCAAAAATGTCTTCATCAGAACAGCTCCTAAACTCAGCATCAAAATCATGTATCCCCAAATATGTATTAATCAAATCTGGAGCAATATGTATATCAGCACCCCTAATCTTGGTCTTTATAGACCTTAAAATAGCCTTCCCTGACCCATCCTTAGTAGAGGTAGACTACATATTATTATAGAAAATCTTAAACCATATCTGGGGTGTATGAAATATTGATCTTAAGCAGATTATCATAATGTTCCCAAATATTCCTTGACATCTAACCCCAAATTTTTGATATAATCCAAGTCTATAAACATAGCAGGACACAGTTCTCTATCCTTACAGGCATTCTCAAAGACACCAGGGACTTGAAGATTAATGTAAACACTGCTTACATTGAAGCAGAGGGTGGTGCTCTTGCTATTGGCCCAGATGTCTGAGGGGCCTCTGAAGTAGTGTCCTTTTGGGTCTTCTTCTTCCTTTTGTCTCTGAATCTGACCTCACTGCCCGAGAGGCCTCTGGCTGTGATGAAGATGTCACTGGAGACTTGCCCTTCGCCTTAGGACTCAAGATGGACTTGGGCCTGCTTCCCCTCGGTTTTCTAATCAATGGCACCTCAGATTGTTGCTCCTCCGATGGCTCTGTTATACGGACACGTTTGGGAGGAGGAGGTGTTGAGGCTTGAGATTGAGAAGGGACACTTGAAGATGATTTCTTCAATTTGGGAGAAGTTGTTTATGACCATTTGGTGCGGGCCATGACTCAGAATCAAGGAATTTCAGAGAAAATGGAAATTTTGAGTTTTAGGTGCTGAACAGTGACGAAGAGGGATTTTGAGAGATTAAACGGTGGAAATGAGTAAATGGGGGTGAATAAAGAGAGGGGTTATGTTTGAAAACAGTTATGAGGAGGAATGGGACAGTTTCTGATCAAAAGAAACGATTAATTCGAAATTTGGGTGAGAGAAATTAGGTTAACTCGAGTTTTTGAAAAAGGGGAAAGTGAGAAAAATCGAGTTTCTGGAGCAATTTTACCTTGGTGACACATAGAACTCGAGTTTTGTCACCCAAAACTCGAGTTATGGGCATGCAAAAAATTAGAAATGCCCTATAACTTGAGTTTTACTCATTAAAACTTGAGTTTTACTCATTAAAACTTGAGTTTCTTGGTCCAAAGATGAACAAGCACTTGAAAACTCGAGTTTTGTTCAACCAAACTTGAGTTTCAGGACCCTGAATATGAACAGACTTGCCACAACTCAAGTTTTGCTTAACCAAATTTGAGTTTCGGGACCCTGAAAATGAAAACAGTTACCCAAACTCGAGTTTTGTCCTCTGAACTCGAGTTTTTACTTGTACCCTTAAGGAAACTTGAGTTTTGTTGCGAGTTGTTCCTCTGGTAGCTCTGGAACTCGAGTTTTGGTTTTCCATAACTCGAGTTTCGGGGAAAACTTTCTTCTTCCATTGAATTTCAGTCAGGAAATGCTCAACAGAACTCGAGTTTTGAACCTCAAACTCGAGTCTCGTGATCTCCAACTCATTTTTGCTTCAAAATCTCATCCAAACTTGAGTTTTCTTCATACAAAACTCGAGTTTCGTAACTTTTTCTTTTGAAAGTCATCAAAACTCTCTCAAGAACTCGAGTTTTACTTGGCATAAAACACACTCTATTCTTTGTGACGAAAACAAAGACCTACAAAATTTTCTGAAAACACTCCGATGATAAAATTAGTATATAATCATCAGAACATTAAACATTAAACAAAAAAAAATACTTAGAATTCATTGGGATTTACTATTCCCAATTCTCTCCTTATATTCACAAATTATTCTCTGGCAAGAGGCTTGGTGATACCACTTGTTGGTGAGTTGGGATAAACATGACTTTGACATCCTTTTTCTCAACATGATCCTGAATAAAGTGATGACAAATATCTATATGCTTTGTTCGGGAGTGATGCACAGGATTTTTGGCTAGACTTATAGTGCTAGTGTTGTCACATAGGATGGGAATTTCTGTTAGATCCATTCCCAAATCCTGAAGTTGTTGCTTCATCCAAAGGACTTGTGCACAACAACTAGCAGCAGCAACATATTCAACTTCCGTTGAGGATAGTGACACCGTTGATTACTTCTTGCTGAACCACGACACCAGTGACCCTCCAAGAAATTGACAATGACCACTTGTGCTTTTTCTATCTGTTTTGTAGCCTGCATGGTCAGAATCAGAATATGATAATAGATATTCATTGTTACCTTTTGAATACCACATCCCAAGGTCAGTGGTTCCAACTAGATATCTGAAGATCCTTTTTACATTTTCTACATGTGACTCTTTGGGTGCAGCTTGATATTTGGCATACATTACCACACTAAATTGGATATTAGGTCTACTAGCAGTGAGATAGAGTAATGAACCTATCATTCCTCTATATCTCTTGATATCAAAGTCTTTCCCGCTCACGTCAGCATCAAGCAAGGCAGTGGAACTCATGGGAGTGTTTGAACTTTTGCATTGCTACATTCCAAACTTCTTTAACAATTCCTTTAAGTATTTGGTTTGGCTTATGAAGATCCCATTCTTTCTTTGTTTGATCTGAAGTCCGAGAAAGAAATTCAACTCGCCCATCATGGACATCTCAAATTCTCCCTGCATTGTCTTAGCAAAATCTTCAGCACTGTTAGTAGCTCCAAAAATTATATCATCAACATATATTTGAACTATAAGCACATCAAAGTGAATATGTTTAATGAATAAAGTTGTATCCACTATCCCTCTGACAAAACCTTTGTTGATAAAAAATTTGCTTAATCTTTCATACCAAGCTCTCGGAGCTTGTTTCAACCCGTAGAGTGCTTTCTTTAATTTGTAAACATAATCTGGTTTTGAAACATCTTTAAAGCTAGGGGGTTGTTCAGCATATACTTCTTCCATAATAAAAACCATTTAGAAAAGCACTCTTCACGTCCATTTGAAAACGTTTGAAATTTTTGAAACAAGCAAAAGCAAGAAGAACCCATATGGCTTCTAATCTGGCTACTGGTGCATAGGTTTCTTCATAATCAATTCCTTCTTCTTGATTATAACCTTTAGCCACCAATCTAGCTTTGTTTCTAACAATAATTGTAGATTCATTAAGTTTGTTTTTGAATACCCATTTTGTTCCAATGACAGGATGGTCACTTGGACGGAGTACCAAATCCCAAACTTGATTTCTTTCAAATCGATATAACTCTTCTTCCATTGCAATGATCTAGTCATTGTCAGACAATGCTTCTTTAATATTATTAGGTTCAATTTCAGAAATGAATGCTGAGAATTGTGCTTCACTTAAAAATTTTCTTTGTGTCTGTACACCTTCATTCACTTCTCCAATCACTTGATTGAGAGGGTGATTTCTGATGTATTTCCACGATTTTGGTTGAGAATCTTGAAAAAGTTTGTTTAAAGGATCCTCCTTAGGATCAATTTCTAGTAAAGGCTCATTTTGAAAATCATTTGAAATCACAACTTCATCATCTACCAAAGGTTTTGTTTGAGGTTCCATTTCAACAAACTTAACGTGTATTGACTCCTCAACTGCACAGGTACGTTTGTGGAATACTTTGTATGCTTTACTCCTATTTGAATAACCAAGAAATAAACCTTCATCAGCTCTAGGATCGAATTTACCAATGTTTTCCTACCCATTGTTGTGAATGAAGCACTTGCTGCCGAAGATGTGAAGATGAGAAAGCTTTGGCTTTCTTCCTTTGTACAGCTCATATGGTGTCTTCCCGAGAGATGACCTGATGCGGGCCCTGTTGGAGATGTAACATGCTGTGTTGATTGCATCTGCCCAGAAGACTTGTGACATTTGTTTTTCTATCATCATAGCTCGTGCCATGTTGGTCAGAACTCTGTTCTTCCTTTCAACAACTCCATTTTGCTGAGGAGTCCTGGGAGTTGAGAAGTTGTGGCTGATTCCTTTCCCTTCACAGAAGGTTGCAAAGTCCCCATTCTCGAATTCTCTTCCATGATCTGTCCTGATAGATACAATAGACATACCTTTCTCATTTTGGACCTTTTTGGCAAATATAATTAATAATTCAAGTGTTTCATCTTTAGATGACAGAAACATAGTCCATTTGAATCTAGAATAATCATCAACTATGACAAGTGTATAAAGATTTCCACTAAGACTTTTTACTCTTGCTGGACCCATTAGATCCATGTGAAGTAGTTCAAGGGGTCTTTTAGTTGAAATCTCATTTTTGGATTTGAAAGATGATTTGTTTTGTTTTCGTATTGGACAAGCATCACATATCAAATCACTTTTAACTTTAAGCTTTGGAATACCTTGAACTAAATCATGTTTAATTAACTTGTCAAGTTGATTCATGTTCACATGAGCTAAGAGTTTATGCCAAAGGTAACTTTCATCAGCTTGACTAATAAAGCAAGAATTAGCAAAATAATTTTCCAAGTCAAGGGTGTAACAGTTACCGTCCCTGGGTGCTCATAGTTGAATGTTTATCTTTCTTTGTCAATTGACAAATCCTTCTTGTTGATGATGAAAAATTCTTGTGAGTTAAATATAACCCAGTCGTCTTTGTAAGTGCTTTGGCTTACACTTAGCAGATTGTGACAAAGCCCTTCAACGTGATAAACATCCTTTACTGGTAATCCATTTGAGTTGCTAATCTCTCCAATTCCAGTGATTTTCCCAGATTGGTTCTTCCAAAGCTTACTTTTCCTCCATCCTTTGATTGCAGGTTGATGAATTTGCTCTTGTCCCCTGTCATGTGTCTTGAGCATCCACTATCAATATAACATTTATTTGATTTGGATACTCTAAGACATACCTACAAGAAATCTAGTTATTGTTTTAGGTACCCAAAGCTTGTTGGGTCCTTTGAGGTTAGTTTGACATGATTTAAATTTATGCGTTCCCTTGTGTATCCATTTATATGTTCCTAGCATTTTTCCTTTCTTCGAAATAACAGGAGGAGGTTCTGTCCCCTTTTCTATTGCAGTAGGTACATGAAGCAAAAGGTTCAAAAGTATGAATAGATTTTTGGAAATATTTAATATAACTTTTGCCTTCGTCTCTTTTCTTTCCTTTTCTTTTATCACTAATTGGGTTATATCCTATTCCAGTTCTATCATTTACTACTTTCTGACTTTTTAAAATGACCTGCAACATTTTACTACCTTTGGTAAATCTTTCCAAAGCTTTATTTAGATGTTCATTCTCCTTTTTCAAAATTGGGCATTTTGAGCATTCATCTGTTACTACTTCTATCAAAGGTTTTCTAATTCTTTAACCTTCTTTCTCAAAATAGCTAATTCTTTAGCAAATTTAAGAAGTTCTATATGCATTTCATCATATTCTAAACGTAGTTCATCATAGGTTGGTTCAACAATGATTACCTCATCTTTCTCTGAGTTTGCTTCTTCTTGAGCCATGAGACAAATGTTGGCTTCCTCCTCTGGTTCACTTTCATCCTCTGATGAGCTATCTCCCCATATCCTAGAAACATACGCTTTCTTCTTCTTGAAAGATTTGAACCTTTTCTTTTCCTTGTTTGTTTGGATAATTGTGGACAGTTTGCTTTCATGTGTCCTGGCTTGTTGCATTCAAAGCAAATAATTTCTTTGCTAGAAGCACCTTTTTGAAATCTTCTTGGAGGTTGATCTTTTCTATAGAGTTTCTTGAACCTCCGAACGACCATGGCCAGCTCTTCATCCTCCACTTCATCTTCTTCCTCAGCCTCTGTTTCATGTTCTTTCTCTTTTATGGACTTAAGAGCTAGGCCTTTCTTCTTTCTGTCTTCTATTCCTGAGAGCTCCTTTTTAAACTTTTGTTTGCTCTCATATTCTGCAGGACTTTCGAAGAGAGCAGCCACGGACATCATTGATTCTCCTCTTGATTCTTCAATGGTCGTGACCTTAGCTTCCCATTTGTTAGTGAGAATGTGGAGAATTTTTCTCATTTGGGTACGCTGGTCGTAGGTCTTTCCAAGGGCAACCAACTTGTTGATGAGATGAGTGTGTTTCATTTCAAATTCTGTGATGGTTTCTCCCTCTTTCATCTGAGTAAATCATACTCAGTCGTGAGAGTGTTGACTCTGCCTTCCTTCATGGCTTCAGTTCCTTCATTGGCTATCTCCAATGCTTCCCACATGTGTTTAGCTGAGGGAAGTGTACATATCCTGAAGAAACCATCTTCATTTAATGCAGCTTGCAACATCAAGACAGCTTTTCTGTTAAGTAAAGCTTTCTTTAAATCTTGTTCATCAAACTCACTATGAGTTTTGGGAACAAGCACATCATTCACTTTCTTTTGAGGAAGAAAGTTTCCTATTTCAAAAACATCCCATAAATCAAAGTCAGTAGCCAGAATAAAATTTTGAAATTTGATTTTTAAAAACGAAAAATGTTGGCTGTTAAATGCTGGAGGTCTAGTAATGGAAGCCCCGTCACTAATAACATGCTCGCCAAATCCTGCCACTGATAGCTCTTGAGACTGTTAAGTCCTTTACACAAGAGACCTTGCTCTGATACCAAATGTTAGGATAGGATTCGACCAAGTGGGGGGTGAATTGGTCTGTTAAAAATTATCGCAACTGTTGAAATGTAAAACAGAGTATGAAAGGAAGTTGAAAAAGAGATTTATCCTGGTTCAGTCCTCTTGACCTACATCCAGTCCTCAGAACCCTCTGAGCTTTTCAAATACACTAATCTCAAAAGATTACAACTCAGAAGAAGGACTCTCCCCCTTCCTAACTCAATTTACCCCACTGACACTTTTGCTCGTGTCTTTTCCCACTCAAGATTCTCCAACCTTGAGTAACTCTCACAAAATCAATAAATGAACAAGTATATTCTCCTTTTTGAGAATTTAATGATAATCACTGAAGCTCTTAAGTATGAGAGAATTAAAACAGAGGAAGTAGATGAAATAATAAATTCACTTTTCTCGTAAGTGCATTCTTTATCTTCAGAAACTTGAATGCTTCTCCTTTTATAGGTGGGAAGAATTAAATATCCGTTAGAAACATTTAAGTTTTCGTTAGACTCATCATCATCGTTCGCCATCTCGCAATAAATGCCTTTGACAGTAGGTAGGATGTTTTTTTGTGTTTTTGTCTGTTGAATCTCTTCTCGTTATGCAATCAGAACTTCATTCCCTGTTAATAATTAAGGCAGCTGAGCATTTATGATGGTAGGTGAGATTCAAATAAATGTTGCATGAATAAGGAAAGATTTGAGTTCAGTATAAAGCTTCTGACACGCTACGTTAATGTTTGAAAAAGCAAACTCGAGTTTTGCTTGCTGAGAACTCGAATTATTGAAGAAATTTCAAAGTAGAATTCACACAACTTTTGTTGTAACTTGAGTTTTAATAAGTTTTTTGATAAAACTTGAGTTATAGAACTTAAAACTCCGGTTTTCATAAGTTTTCGTATGTAAAATAATTTTGAGCTCTTCGAAACTCGAGTTCCATTTACTAAAACTTCAAGTTTTAGCTATTTTCAAATCATAACTTTCAATCTTGAGAGTTTTGAGTTTAGGACATTTTCAATCTTGAAACTCGAGTTCCATTTCATAAAACTCGAGTTATGCTAAAACTCTTAATGAGACTTCAAGTTTTGGAAAAAATTTTTGTACTTGAAGAATTTTTCAGAGCTCGAAACTCGAGTTCTGTTTTCCCAAAACTCGAGTTATACCATAACTTTTGCTGAAACTTCAAGTTGTGAAGGAAGTTTTGATTTTCTCTCTTCGAAACTCGAGTTCTGATACTCTTAAGAAAACTTTTATTCAAACTTGAGTTCTACTGAGAGTTTTGCATTTCTAAAGCTTTTTCCAAAACCCAAGACTCAAGTTTTGACTCCCAGAACTCGAGTTTTGATAGAACTTCAATCAGAACTTGACTTTTCTTGAAATTTTGGGATTTTGAAAGAATTTTTGAACAATGTAACTCGAGTTCTAAAGCTTATAACTCGAGTTCTCCAACACTTTCATTAAAACTCGAAGATTAAGTGAACTTTTATGAAAACAATAAATTTTAATCATAAGTTCAAAAACATATTTGTCATCATCAAAACATTATCTCAACAGAGTTCTCTGTCTTTTGAAACTTGAATGCTTCTCCTTTTATAGGTCGGAAGTATTAATTATCCGTTAGAAACATTTAAGTTTCCGTTACTCTCATTCTCGTCGTTCACCTTCTCACATTAAATTCTTCTGACACGAGGTATTTTGTTTGTTGAATCCTTTTTCGTTGTGGCAATCAGACGTTCCATACTCTGGTAATCATTAAAATAAATGAGCATTTATGGGGGCAGATGAGATTCAAATAAATGTAGCATGAAGAAGAAAAGATTTGAGAATAACGAAAAGCTTTTGACACGCTAAATCATTGTCAGTAAAAGCAAACTCGAGTTGTAGACAACAAAACTCGAGTGTTTGAAGAAATAACAAAGAAGAAATCAGAACACTCTTGTTGTAACTCGAGTTTTGTAAATAATGCTTGAAAGTTCTCTGATAACTCGAGTGATTGTGGCAAAACTCGAGTGATTGGAAGTATTTTTGACACATTACTTTCAATGTTCATCGAGTTCTAATAATAGTTTGGACAAAACTTGAGTTATAGAACTTAGAACTCGGGTTTACTAAGGTTACAGTAAGTTAAAACATTTTAAGTTCTTCGATACTCGAGTTTCATACTTCAAAACTTCAAGTTTCAAGTATTTGAAAGCATAACTTTCATTGCTACTCGAGTTTCATTTGAAAGTTTTGAGTTTAAAACAAGTTTACATCTCGAAACTCGAGTTACATCTCTTAAAACTCGAGTTGCATCAAAAATTTTGTTAAAACTTCAAGTTTAGAAGGAAGTTTTGTAGTTCAAAGATTTTTTCAGCCTCCGAAACTCGAGTTCTGTCTCTCAAAACTTGAGTTGTATCAAAACTTTTGTTGAAACTTCAAGTTGTGAAAAAAGTTTTAAAAGTCTCTCTTCAAAACTCGAGTTCTATCAAAACTTTTGTTAAAACTTCAAGTTTTGAAAAGAGGTTTCATGGTTCAAAGAGTTTTCAAAGCCCGATACTCGAGTTCTGCAATGCATAACTCGAGTTTCATTAACACTTCCATTAAAACTTGAGTTCTCTTGAAAGTTTTGGTTTTCTAAAACAGTTTTAGTACTCAAAACTTGAGTTCTGTCACACACAACTCAAGTTGTGACAACACTTTTGTTAAAACTTGAGTTCTACTGAGAGTTTTGGATTTTTGAAACTTGTTTCAAAACCCGATACTCGAGTTTTGACTCTCAGAACTCAAGTTTTGACAACACTTCCATCAAAACTTGAGTTCTCTTGAAAGTGTTGAGTTTTGAAAGCATTTTTACACAATGTAACTCGAGTATTGAGCCTTATAACTCGAGTTTTCCCAACACTTTCACTAAAACTCAAAGAATACTTAAAGTTTGTGAAACAATGAATTTTATTATAAGTTCAAAAACATAATTTATCATCATCAAAACATTATCTCAACATAGTTAATAACGTGTTAACGAAGTACATAAGTGACATATGATTCAATTTACTATATTACAATACAACTTACTTTAGATAAGGTTGCCCCTTATCACAATTCATTAGAACATATTTTATGGCTGCTTTTACTTCTTCATCATCCAAGAAACGGTGTTTACATTCTCCTGAAGGTCTTCCTTGAAAGTTAAAAATAGAAATTGCTGGCAAATTTGAATCTCCACCATAATCATTTCTTATAGTTCTTGGGATTCTTGGTGGAACACCCGACTTAAAGTAATGTGAGCAAAATATAATGGTCTCCTCAATTATATATGCTTCACATATAGATGCTTCTACCTGAGCTTTGTTCCTTACCTTTAGTTTCAAGTTATAAAGGAATCTACAAGTGGAGAAGAGAAAATCAATATAAGATTAATCATTCCACTTATCATATATTTATTGTCTTA
Organism: Vachellia collinsii; assembly: GCA_006871305.1. Taxonomy (NCBI): domain Eukaryota; kingdom Viridiplantae; phylum Streptophyta; class Magnoliopsida; order Fabales; family Fabaceae; genus Vachellia; species Vachellia collinsii. The sequence continues at coordinate 66,067 of QFDD01000045.1, read as the reverse complement.
TCACAAAAATGTTTCATTACCTTTCAAACGGATACATTCAGCGATATTGAGCAGGTCTTCCAACCTTAGCTTCATACGAAATGTGGATGGGCAAATGCTCCATTGAATCAAACAACCCTAGGGACAATACCTTCTCCAATTTGCGCGATGTCACAACAATATTTTTCTCTAAGAATTCTAATTGATCCACCATTAAGTAGTTGAACAAAGTTGTGTAAAGAATTGACTAAGCTCCATTAGAGGATTCAAGACAGATTTAGGCAAAGCAGCAAAGGCAATGGCAAACAAGCATTCCATGAACTCTCCATGAACCCATGACAATCATGACTCTTCATTCCATATAACATTGCTTCCTTCATGTCTACACATCGGGCTAAATTAGATGCATATCCATCGGGGAGTTTCAAATTCTTGACCCACTGACAGATCAATCATTTTTGTTCTAAATTTAATGCATATTTTGCAAATGGTTTCACCATTTTTCCTCTTCTTTCAACAAGTTCATCATTCTTTCATTGACAATATTCTTTCAAATCCATTCGAGCTTGTATTTTTTCTTTTGTTTTACCCTTCGTATTCATGATGGTATGAAACAAATTGTCAAAAACGTTTTTCTCTATGTGCATAACATCAAGATTGTGTCAAATGAGGTTATTTTTTCAATAGGGTAATTCCCAAAATATACTTTGTTTTATCCAATGTTAAGTGTCCTTATAGCCTTCAATTGGTATACTTTTTCCATATTGAGTGATCTTTGGTAAAATTTTTACTCTTTCCCATACTTCATCTCCACTTAATCGCCGGAGGATTTGATTTTTCAAGTTAGTTTTTGTAAAATACGATTTTATTTCTCCTTAATTGGTGATCATGGGGAAGGAATTGACGATGACGTCAAAGAAGGAAGTTTTTCGCCCATACTTCAATTGGAATGCTTTTGTGTTCTCCATACATATTGGCCATGATAATCTCCCCATTGTCATCCAACCAGACAACATACCATAAGCAGGAAAGTCATTGATTGTCCATAGTAATGCAGCGCGCATACAAAAGTTTTAATGCAAGGAGGCATCATATGTTGGCACCCCCTCATCCCACAATAATTTTAGCTCATCTATCAATGCTTGAAAATACATATCTATTTTTCCTTTGGGATTATTAGGACCAAGGATGATCAATGTCAAGAATATATTTTCTCGTATACACATCTCGGGTGGTAGATTATATTGTCTTCCAGATTGCCCAAATGGTGTAAATCCATCAGCACATAACCGAAGCCTCACATTTCTTGGATCATTCACAAAGTCTGGATATATTCCATCCAAAACCTTCCATGCTTGGCCATCAGAGGGGTGAGAAAGGACATTAGGACTGTGACAGTTCTCATAGTGCCATCTCATTTCTTTTGCAGTTTTTTCAAAAGCAACAATTCTTTGCAATCTAGGAATGAGAGGTAGGAACCACAACTGCTTCCTTGCAACTTTCTTTTTTCTACCATGACATTTTCTAGAGGAATATCTTTCTTCATTACAAAACTTACATTGCATTGCACTGTCATCAGCTTTGTAATACAACATACACCCATTCACACAACAATTAATCTTCTGATTAGCAGGACCTAGCTTCGACACCAACTTCTTTGATTGGTACAAGTTCGTAGACATATAAGTGTCTTTGGGTTGTGTCCTATGCATGAGTTGGGACGCTAAGTTGTAGCCGTGTTGCGACATGTTAGTTGCTATCTTAATACTCAGTAATTGCAAAGTTGCTGAAAGTTGAGATTCCTCTTCGTAACCTTCCCATAAAGGTTGTTGTGCAGCATGTAACATGTCATCAAATGCTTTTGCATTTGGATTTGGAATCTCTTCAACACTATTATATAAGTTATCCCTAAAACTTGGCCCAGCTACATCCATTATCATGGTCTCATATTGACTTGGTTGGTTATCAAGTGGTTCTTGTAAGGCATGTCGTCCACCTGATAGTTGAGAGATTGATGAATGATATTCTATTTCACTTTTGCCATGACTAGTCCATATATAATAGTTTGTCATGAATCCTTTGCTATAAATATGTGTCTTAACCTCATCAAAAGTATGATATGGTCTACATTTACATTTCACACATGGGCATCTAAGTTCTCCAGATGTTTGACATTAAAGTAATTGATATGTATAGGCGAGAAACTCCTCAACACCACGATCAAAATCTACTATAACCCATTTAATATTTGGATCGATTCTATTATACATCCATCTTCTATTTTCTGGGACTTCCATTTTAATACACAAAAATACAACAAAGAGGCTAATTGGTAAAAACATTCAAGTGAAACAAATAACCAATAATGCCTACCAACCCTACTTCAATTAATTTTTCAACAGAACTAACATAAATCAATAATGTATATATCTTTACATAAAACAAATAAAGTTAATTAGAAATTATGTTTGTTTACAATAATTTTGTGTCAACATATTCTGAGTACAAACCAGAATAGAAATGCAAATTATGACCTATAGGAATTCATAGCATTAAGAGAATGATGCACTTTGCTATAAGAGACCACGTATTTGGAGAGATAGAATCTTACACTAGTTTGAATGAGTATAACAAAAATAATCCATAGGCAATGGATATATTGATGTTAATGAAGTGATCAAAGGTTTTAAAATAGTGTCAACATTATGAATCCCATGAGAGAGGTGGGGTTTATAAGTGAGGCTCACTTTTAAACTTGTAAATATTATTTTTCTAGTCTCATGACGGACAAATTTAGCATAGATCTTAATTGAATAAGTGGGTAGTACTTAAAATGCTTTTGTGTAATAGTAGAAGAGAATGCAACAACAGGAAATTAGTACAGTTGTAGAATTGGAGAATGGAACCAACTAACCTGAAAGAAGAATCAAATGAATCAGAGAGAGGTGAGAGAGCAAGAGAATACTTAATTAACCAAAACTCCAACATATATCGTGATGTTTTCCTTTTAATTTATACCATTAAAACTCAATCTTGGCATCTCTCAACTAAAACAAGCTAATCAAAATCTGATGATACATGTAGAATCCCATATAAACCACTAGTCTTATGCATAGGCCATTTTTTTTAAATGTTGAGTAGTAAAATTTTGGGTGTAGAGGTTGTGCCAAACCTATTTATATATTTTCTGAAATGTAAAGTGATCCCACACTTGTGCTGGTTTCCTTTTAGGTTGTTTTCTCTTCCTAATATTTTCAAAATAGTTCCATCAAGAGAATTACTATCGCCAAGAGAAACAGCATTATAAAGAAAAACAATATCATCAAGAGCTTGATGATGACATTGAAACTGGTCTCATCCATATCTAGAATTAATTCTCCATATCTGAAATAAATATTGAAAAATATATTTATTGCCTTAGAAACCAAATATTCTATAGAGGGAGAAGAAAACAAAGGCAGCCCAAGTATTTCTCAACTAAGTTACAATCTAATTAATCAACAATTAAACATTCTTACTTTATTTTTAATATAAATCAAGCCAATCTGGCCAAACCCGGTCCATGCTTTAATCATAAAAATTTTAAACTAATGAGAGAATTTTAAAAACTTTGAAATTCAAATCACTAAATGAATTCATTGAACAAAAACAGTACTTTTACATTTTTTTTAGATATATGATTCCTGAGAAAAGATTTTTTTTTGGCACATTTTGGAGGGGGAATTTTCTTTCTTGGGAATGAAAACATAGTAGGTCGGCTAGGCCTTAAATAGCACCATATGATCCAATTGAAATTTGAACACCTTTTCAACCCAAATGAAAATGACTAGGGTAACATTTGCTTGGCTAAAAAAAGCCCATTATTTTTCAATATTACTAGTATGCAATATTTATTCATGTTTGAGGCAAAAACAAAATATTTATTCATGAAAAATATCCACCAAGATCAGGAGATATTATAATGAATAAAAAAAACTTATAACACCACCACCACGAGTAAATTCTTCCTACAATTTTTAATTAAGAGATAATATAAAAGCCACAAGGATATATAGTATTGATGACTCAAGAGTCAGGAGATATTGCAACAGCGAAAGCCACCCTAAGTGGAAGGAAGTGCATGATGGATGATGAAGAAGATGTTTTTTTTAATGATGAAGGTAATTTCATTTCAACGGCAAATTGTACAAGGCTAAATAACAGAGAGCACTAAAACATATACAGTGAACCCAAAAACAAACAAACCATGAAGAACTAATCTTTCATGGAAAGAAACTATGAATGGAAAAACTCCTGGTAGTGTAATTAACTATAGCATGGATGTGATGCAAAATGCTATCCACAGAGTAAGTATCATGGGTGAAGATTCTATGGTTTCAAACCTCCCAAAGTTTCCATCCAAAATAGATCAGTTCATGTTTGGGTTCGCATTAAAAATTGAATCCTACAGAAATTCAAGCAAGAGGGAAGATTCAATATTTTTATTAGATTGGTCCCTAATATAAATAAAATAAAAATACTATTTTAAAGACTTAGAATCAGTTTGTATCACATTAAAACAGTTTATTTGGAAGTTTGGACTATCATACGTATTTACTTCTTTATGAGAAGTAGTTTTTACATTCATGACATTCTTAGTTTCTTATTGATTATTGATAATGGGTTGATGACGTTCATGATATTTTAAGTTTTTGATGATCAAGAAATACTAAAGAAGCTAAACAGTTTTTTGACACATTATATAAGTACGTATATCTTCAAGGAACCTATCTTAAGCCCCATGTAAGTACTAAACCACTACTTAACCCCCATATCTTAAGGCATATGAAAGTATTGCACCATCTCAGTTTTTTCGTGAGGTATAAAGTTGTTCGAAGCAGTGATTTGTTGTTGTAGATGTGATTTTTGCTCATGGTTTTATTATCACTCCTGAAATGCAGATTGAAGCTGTCAAATTTCTGAACGGCATTTATGAAGGTTGCTATTTTGGATGGTATGCAATGGGATGTGGTGCTGGAATTTCATGGGTGCTGCATAGACCCATTTTTCCAAGATATATCTAAAGTGCTGCTGCTTAACAGACTATTCAACCAAATATTAAGATCACTGTGGAAGAAATCAAAGCACATATTGCTTGGGAGAACTTTTTTCCAAACCGAGGATGCCATTGGGCAAGATTTAAAAACATGATCAATATCCTCAATGGGAACATTGCACATATTTCTTTTGTGCCTCTTAGAGTTGGTTAGCAATTTCCCTTTAAGCAAGAGCCAAATGAAGGTACGAACTCTCTATGCCATTGGAAGCTTCCAAAGTCTAGGCAACTTTGCATTAGAATTATCCCAATTTACTGCTTCCAGAGTCTGATAAGCAGTCTTAGTGGTGAATTGACCACTTTGAGTTAGGTTCCAATAACAGGAAGGAGCCATGTTAGTCTGTGAAATTCTGCATTAAAGGCTACTTCGCATAATGTCCTGAGGTAGAAGATGTTCAAAAAGATGTCGTTTCCATCTTTTATCAGCATAGGATACTTCGCACAATGTCCTAAGTTCAAAAATATGACAGATGATGATGTTTATAGAATGATCCATTACTTCTCTTTTTAATTCCTTCCTTTACTTTCTAGCTCAAAGCTCTACCCAAAACACTATATTGAATGAAAATACCTTCACCCAATCACCTTCATCCACAAATCTACCTCTCTACATCACCTTTCTCTCTGATTCTGACTCTCACCCACAATACTTCTTTCTCCGACTATATAGCATATAACTTGAGTGCAAATAGATATGTGTGTGTGTATGCAAGGTGAGAGCTGAGACAATAAGTGAGAGCTAAGACAACAAGTCAGAGCTGAGACAACAATTGAGGTTTAGTTTCCAACACTTTTATATACCCACATTGAATTATCTTATGCAAATATGTGCATTGGCTGGTTGTTCCCCGACCTTCAAAGCCACATTAGAAGCTAAACTAGTATTTAATTTATTTATCAAATATCACCAAATGCATGAACCAAAACGAGAAAAGATAATATATTAAATGAAATTTTCATATATTTAAACAAGCATATAACTTTGTACAATCTACATCTTGTGGACACTGGACACTATAAAGGGTCATTGCAAGGCATGGTTCGATTCAGCACTCAGCTGCATTATCTGATCTTCCAGCATCCAGCTTAATGGAGTTGATAAAAACTTACCAAGAATAATAAAGCAGCTGGATGTCTGGATGGAAGATGCAATCTCGACAGAAGAAGCAAGCTCAACGAAAAATACAAGCTCGAATGAAGATGAAAGCTGACGAGAGAACAGGGTCTAACCTGAAGGGGTGAGAACAGAGTCTGGCTTGAACAAACAATAGAAGCGATGGATTGGTTTCTATTTTAACAAAGTATCTTTGTGTGTATGAATGAAATAGAAGACGTAGGTACTTAAGTGAACTTGAAAAAGGCAAGCCACCGACAGCTGGCCAACTGGGTTCGTCGATTTGAGAAGACGCAAGTCGAGCTATTAGCCAGGAGATGATGAGAAGACGAGACTACCGAGACTTGTTGAATCCGTTAGAAGCAAAGAACTAATTTAGGTAGGGTTCACAAAAGGGGAAAAATATTGTATTAAAAAAATAAGAAAGGGAAAAAAATATTAGTATAAATTTAATATTCCGTCCAATACGGTAGAAATTCCGTGGAAAACTTTCCCACAGAATTTCTATGATATTTCTAATGAAATTTCCAACAAACATTTTGTAGAGTGATGTGAAACTATCAACATCAATTTTTTTAGTAAAACAATTGATCTTCCTCAGTTTTGTTAAAATTATAAACAAAAACATTCAATATATCTTCATGAACTCAATTTTAATATTACTAATAATTTTTGGGTAAAGACTCGAAAATACTTTTAATTAATTGAGGGTTTATATTGAAAAATTTTAAAATGGTAGACTTACTCTCATAATCTAATCATCTCTACATCCCTCCAAATTTACTAATTTTGTGAATCTTAGAAAAGGTAACATAATATTGATGTAAATATTTAAAAAAATTCCCCCTCCTTTGTAATTTTGGCTTGATCAGTAAACAACAAATTTATCTTTTCTTTTTAAGGAAAATGACAACGGAGTCCTAGGAAAGCAAACTAATATTAAAACAAGTCCCTTGAGTTTTGCCCTCTTGTCGATTGGTCCCTTGGGACCTCAATGAAACATGAATCTCATGTGCAATGACCTTTTATGCTCTTAAAGACTAAATGTATTTGTCCACCCAAAACCCATTGGAGCAGTTTGAAAACCGTTGCCTTGCACAAGAGTCACCATCAAACCATCGTGAAGAAGACACCATTGCCATCACTGAGAGATTGAGGAGTAGCAAAGAAGCATTCTGATTTTGAACCTTTTCAAATACTTTCAACTCATACCCACAACACCAGTTGTGAAGAAGTTCATTGTCATCACCAAAGGAGAATAAATCATTGCCGGATCTTGACCCATAAAGCCAAAACTTGAATTTTTGGAGCCGAAACTTGAGTTTTGCATCCAAAAACTTGAGTTTTGGCTCCCAAAATAATGACTTGTCAATCCAGCCTAATAACTTGTCAATATGGCTGCTCAACTTGTTAATGGAATGACTTGTCAATCCGGCTGTTGGAGTTGTCAATGGAATGACTTGTCAATCCTTGCTTTTGGACTTGTCAATGGTGTTATGGGGACTTGTAATGATGACCTCAATGGTGACTTTTCAATGATGACCTTGATGTGACTTGTCAATGATTGACAAGTCCCTAAGCCACCATTGACAAGTTCAGAGGCCAGTATTGACAAGTTCATAGGCCAACAGTGATAAGTCTCAAACCACCATTGAAAGTCCAATAGTCACGATTGACAAGTTGAGCAGCCGGATTGACAAGTCTCGATACAACTTGAGTTTTGGGCTGCAAAACTTGAGTTTGGGCTACAAAACTCAAGTTTTGACTCCAAAACTCTATCTTTTGCTACCAGCTTCCCTCAAGTCATCCTCTTCGCTGCCACCTTCAACCTCCTCCGGTACAAAATCGGCCAGGTTAGTTAGTCTCTCTATCATACTCACTCACTCTCAAGCACTGCAATTTTGAGTGTATTTTGAATGAGTGTGTGTGGATTAAGGCCATTGGAGCGGAAGCGAGGGCAATCTATAATGCTAGGCAAGCCACGAGCATGACATTTTGGGCTCTGCGATGGTCCAATGGTGTCTTAGTCTCTCAGTGATAGAGACAGCGGGTCTTGTGCAAGGTGACGGTGACAAGGTGACTGTTTTCAAACTGCTATTTTCATATGGGTTTTGGGTGGGCAAATACGTTTGTTCATTAAGAGCATAAGGGTCATTGGACATGAGATTCATGTTTCACTGAGCTCCCAAGGGACCGATCGGCAATGGGACAAAATTCAAGGGACTTTTTTTATATTAGTTTGCTTCAATCAAACTCTATTGTCATTTTCCCTCTTTTTATTTCTTTTGAAAAATGGAAGAGGAACTATATTTGTTAAAATGAAAATTAATTATTTAATCCACATAGTTTTACTGAGTATGCAATTCAATTCTTATATTATAAGTCATCGCGACTCAGTCATCATACTTTTCTCTGTTATCTCCATCCATCCTTGTTTTTTAAAAAAGGATTAATGTGCAAAAAAAAAAACTCATGAACTTATACAAAATGCTATAAAATACCTATAAATTTTTTTCATATGCAAAAATACCCATTAACTTTAAAGTCGAAATAGAAATGCCACAATCGTTAAAATGACTTAAATCTTCGTTAGTTTGTGTGGTAGGACCCACCGTTTCCTTCTACAAAAGTAACGGACCATAACTAATTTTAAATTTTATATCCTTTTTGCTCATATTTTAAAGTTTATGGATATTTTTACTCTTGGAAGAAATTCTTGACGTTGGGCTCACATTGGGTAGAAGTTCATGGTGTTGGCCGCCGAAGTACAAGGAAGACATCGATTGGGTCATTAATATGAAGGAAGCATGTTCTTTACTGCTTCCTTTGTTCATTCTCATGGGCTATGCTCCTGGCATTGAATTTGAATCTTAAAATATTGGTTTTGACGTTATATATAAATAAATACTTTTATATAGTGTATTTAATTTTTTTAATTTTCTCAACAAAAGTCAATTTGCTATTATGCTAAACACAGAAGGTAGTATTTGATAATTTTATATTATTTCAAATTCATGAAAGTAAAAATATTGTTGGCAAACGATTTTCCAAACATGATTGACTCATCGTTCTACATTATATTTTAATACAAAAATTAGTTAACTATACAAAAATTGTGTAGATGGTTTTTGACTTTTTTTTTTGATAATTTATTGACTTATTGCCCATCCTCTCTTAAAAGAAAAATTTCCCTGTTGGAAAAATAAAAGTTGCCTACTCTCACAATAATTTCGCCTCAAATAAATTGAAAACATATATCTAATATTTTTCTTTACAACTGAAAATTTGAAGGAAAAAAAACAACAGAAATAATTTTAAATGAGCAGTAGTATTTTTAAATATAATAAAAAAAATTTGCGTATATGATCTCTTATTTTTGTTCCCAACCAAATATAATTTCTTACTTATAAATGCTGCATTCAAAATAGTATTCAATACAGGAAATTTTGAATGAGGCAAATTAAACGGACATTTTTTTCACCTATCAATGTATGATAGTACTAATGCATAAAGATACAACAAGAATCATGGGTATAAAAGTTTATTTTATTCTTATATGTTAGAACTCAATCCATTTAGTTTTCCACAAATATAATCCCACCTCAAAATATCCTAATCGCTAACATGTGTTAAAGGGTTTCCATCAAATAGTACATGTAATTCATGTATATTTAACATGGTTGTTTTAGAGAAATTAACACATATTTATTACAAATAACTAAAGTAACTACTTTTTCTAAGATCTCGATATTGAGGATGGGAGACGGTGATAGATATCTCACTTCTCAATTATTCAAAAAAACTCCAATGTAAGAATGGTAAGCAATTCCCATTACAATTCCACTTTGAACTCTTCAAGTTTTGTCTAGACAAACATTTAGTGCTTTTTCTTGTCTTAATTGTCCGATGACTTCACCTAACATTGACACAAGAATTAAAAGGACAAAAAAGAAGTCTTTTTCTATAGGTGTGTTAGACATTATGGATTTTCTATATACAAATTATTCAAATTTTGATTGATAAGTATTTATATTTGACATTGCCACTTGATTACAAATTATGGAAAGTAGTGGCATACTAAAATTTTGTTAAAAGTAATAAATGTATTAAATATATAATTTTTTTAAGTGTACCCTCATTTATGGAGAGGATAAGTGAGATGGACATCAAATGAATTGTGACTATCAACATGAATTTTTTTTTTCATGTAGCACTTAGCTCCCTGAATTTTATTCAAAATATAAAAAATATATCATGTTCGATCTTCAATGTAAGAATTATATAAAAGTGTATTTTAGTCTTAAATATTAGAGCTCAATCCATTTCATTTTCCACATATATAATCCCCTCTTAAAACATCTTAATCTCTAGCATGTATTAAAGGGTTTCCTTCAAATAGTACATGGGATGCATGTACATTAACATGGGTGTTTTAGAGAAATTAACATTTATTTGTTACAAATAACTAACGTAATTACTTTTTCTAAGACTTAAAAATTACTTATCCATCTCGATATTGAGGATGGGAGACATTGATAGATATCTCACTTCTCAATTATACAAAAAAAAACTCCAATGTAAGAATGGTAAGCAATTCCCATTACCATTCCACGTTGAACTTGTCAAGTTTTGTCTAGACAAACATTTAGTGCCTTTTCTAGTCTTAATTGTCCGATGACTTCACCTAACATTGACACAAGAATTAAAAGGACAAAAAGAAGTGTTTTTCTACAGCTGTGTTTGACATTAAGGATTTTCTATATACAAATTATTCAAATTTTGATTGATAAATATTTATATTTGACAATGTCACTTGATTACAAATTATGGAAAGTAGTGGTAGACGAAAATTTTGTTAAAAAAAATAAATGCATTAAAGATATAATTTTTTTAAAGTCTACTAAATGAGGAAAAGTGAGATAGACATCAAATGAAGTGTGACTATCAACATCAATTTTTTTAGTGTAGCACTTAACTCCCTGAATTTTATTGAAATATAAAAGATATATCACATCTGATCTTTAATGTAAGAATTATATTAAAGTTTATTTTAGTCTTAAATATTAGAGCTCAATCCATTTCGTTTTCCATGTATATATTCCCACCTCAAAATATCCTAATCGCTAACATGTGTTAAAGGGTTTCCATTAAATAGTACCTGGGATGCACGTATATTTAACATGGGTGTTTTATATAAATTAACACCTATTTATTACAAATAACTAACGTAACTATTTTTTCTAAAATAGATATCTCACTTCTCAATGATACAAACATTCCAATGTAAGGATGGTAAGCAATTCCCATTACCATTCCACTTTAAACTTATCAAGTTTTGTTGACAAACATTTAGTGCTTTTTCTAGTTTTAATTATCTAATGACTTCACCTAACATTGACACAAGAATTAAAAGGACAAAAAGAAGTGTTTTTCTATTGGTGTGTTTGACATTAAGAATTTCATATATAAAAATTATAAAAAGTTTGGTCCATAAATATTTATATTTGACAATGTCACTTGATTACAAATTATGGAAAGTAGTGGCATGCTAAAATTTTGTTAAAAGCAATAAATGTATTAAAGATATAATTTTTTTATGTCTACCCTCATTTATGAAGAGGATAAGTGAGATAGAATATGGATTGAAAAATAGATGAGAAAGAACCTGAGGTCTAAGGAATAGAAAGACATATAATTAATTGATGGTAATAACAATGAAAAAATGTATTAAATTATTAGATAAAACCCAATTTATTAGTTATAACAAGGATAAACCCATATGAGAGAATGTTGCTTAAAAAAACTACCAGAATTGTTGACAAACTTTTTCATGTATAATAGACTAATTGATCAACATAATATTTTGCATGGGAAAATGAGTGCTCTATGCGAAACTTGTGTGAAGGTTTCTAGATCCATTATCCTCTCTTATGCCCATTTGGTCGCTCAAAATTCAGGAATAGAAAAGGAAAATGTGGATTTTCCTTTTTTTCTTTTTTTGGTGACAAAAATGTGGATTTTTCATTGACGGGAAAAGTTTGATTGACAAAAGAGATGTGAATTGATTTTTTGATAGAAGGTGATTTCCTTTTAAAAATGAAAAAAATCGATTCCCACCATTTTTAAGCTTGACAGCCCTAAGAAACTAATTTGAACATTCAAGTATTCACATAAAAACTCCTCCAATAACACCACGAATGTAAGCCTTTTACCATTACAGAACATGAATGTAAAACTTTTACCATTGGAGGACATATAACCCAAAAACAATTTGTGCTCATTTAATAATTCCTAGTTTAAACGGATCTGAAGAAGTCATATAACAATTTCACCATTGTATTAAGCATAAATGAACTCAAGTGGTAAGATTGTGACGATAAGAGAAGACGAGGATTAGACTACGCTAGGCTATACGATTTATATTTATTTGCTTGTACTATTTTATACTTGCGCATAGATACAGACCCATATCATTCATTCTTCAGATCAATAATGCACATGACTTATCTACTCGAGACTAAAAAAGACAAGATAAAAAAGGGCAAAAAAAATCAGATATAAGTGACTATTACTACTACTTTTAATTAATTAATTAAATAAATAAACAAGAATGAAGGAAAAGGAAACTTTCCTAAGCCTTTTGTTGCATGCATTGGTTTCTCAGACTTAGAAAGTCACATGCAGGTCACCAAGATGGAGACTAGAAAACCAAACCTGTGGTACTCACTCACACCACCACCCTCTCTGAGTGTCCCATCCCTCCAACCTAATCATCACACTACAGCTGTCATCTTGTCCACACGCACAATTCCCATCCATCCATCCATGCACGCACACACAAACCATGTATGATGCGAAGGCATCATCATCATCGCCACCACTGGGCATATTCTTGGCTGCTTTTATAGACCAACAAAAACACGGCTTTAAAAGCACCTTCCTCTTCTCCTTCCCCTCCCACACCTGAGAGAAATAGCTCTTTACACAGTTCGGAGGGGGAAAAATGGGAAGCATCTATTGCGAATCAGTTCTAATGGTAATATCATGCTTATTGTAATCATATAGCAGTTGTTGGTGAAGTTGTACATGTTGATCAATGTCATTATGCTTGAGAGAACAACGATGTGACCGATGCAATTCAGAAGGTTGCTGAATTATTGCTGCATATGATTGTATATCGTTGAATGTGATATTAGTTATTAGCCATCATCTGAAAACAGCCTCTTCACTCGTTGGGTAAAATTGTATACATTTATCCCTTCTCAAATTTTACTTGATGTGATGCTTGTGTATTGGGCCACTCTTTGTTCTTAGCCACCAAACGAAGTAATTTGTGATAGAGAAGAACAAGATTGTGCTGACTGTATGTACATCCACAAACATGGGTATATCCCTCCCCTAGGCCTAATACTACTTCTGATTGTTAATATAAGCCCCAGTTGATTTTATTTAGAAGATTAAGGAAATTAAATAAGTTACATTAAAGTATATATAGTTTAAAATACTTATATGTATCATTATATATCAGTTTACAAGTATAACAAATTAGTTTAAGAAAAATGATAAGTATATATGTTTATTTAACTTATTTAATCTCTTAAAAAAGTTAAATGGAGCTTGTATTAAGAAACAAAGCTAGTATATAGCCAGAGAATATGCATTGGTTGGATAAATCTCCTTTCATTGATATTTACTGTACATACCAATTGACTTTGATGAGGTCAGGATAAGCTAAAGTTGATGCTGATAATGTGTGTGTAACTTTAAACAAATGAAAAAAAATATTAGGCAATCATGTAATATAGTTCATCGATTATTTTTGATAAAATAGAAGTTCACAAATTAATTGAAATTTTAAATAAAATTAAACGATAAAAATAATACAATTGACTATAATAAATGAAACATAAAAAATTTAAAGTTAATAGAGTGGCACATATGTCCAATTGAAACTAAATTATTGAGATCTACTATCCTAATTAACAAGCCTTATTTTGCTTTATTTCACTTTTTTTTTTACCAAAAGCTATCATTCTCAACTAAGCCATTACAAATGAAACAAGAAGATGGGCTTGTAGTTTCAATTGCAAACTCAACTCCGTTCCACCAAGTATTGCAAAATTGATCAGAATCGTTAATGATATGAATTTGTGTTAGTGTCATTGTTTTAAGAATATTGTTGCTTTCTTATTGTTTTGAAGCCATCGAGTTGTGTATTAGGAGATGCAACAGTAATCACCCTTCAGATATATTATTTAAAACACTATGAAAGTCATATAAAGGGAGTGATAGTTCAACTAATCCATATCAATAGAAATAACCTTATTGCAATTGGCTAACTTGTGAAAATATCCCATTAGATGAAAAATCATTTTTGTTTCTCCGATCAACCTCCACCCTTTAGTCATGAGGAGGACCCTTAAGAAGGAGGATGACTCCTCATTCCTTGTAATGTTTGTTAGCAATGAAATAAAGTTTTATTCCGAAGAAAAAATTAGAAAATTTTTATTCAATATCGCTATAAATTATCAAACATAGTACACATTCTAGCTAAAAGTTTTGCAATTAACCTAACATGCCTTACATTATTCAAAAGCCCAAATCATTTAAGAACAAGTATAAGCAACAACATCCAAAATGCTTGTAAATCCTTAACTACAATCACACTTTTTTCCCCTTACATAGACCAACAATATTGAAGTTTATACCACATGCGATCTAGAAACCCAAAATAAGTATGCCTCCATGATCTACTATAGAGTAAAGGACCAACTACTGCCCAAAATCCTGAAACAAATCCCAATGACATGCTCAAATAAAACCAATCAATCCCATTTCCCTTCCCTTCTTTGCCATCATGGTCATGGCTTGAAACATTGTACATATTATGACACTTCTTTGGTAGTGGAGGGCCATAGAGATCATTGCCCATGAAACTTGATGCTTCAAAGCTTTGCAATTGAGTTCCTATTGGAATTTTCCCCATCAAATTGTTGAAAGACAAATTCAACTTGCTCAAGAAATTCAAATTCGACATGCTTGATGGGATTTCACCCCAAAGTTGATTATTTGAGATGTCCATTGACTCCAACGATCCCATGTCCCCAATATTTTGAGGAATTTTACCATTCAAGACATTTTTTGACAGGTTCAAAAAATGCAACCCCTCAAGAGATGTAATTTCACTTGGTATCTCATCAGATAATTTATTATCAGAAAGGTCTATGCTTGTGATGAGGCCCAATGAAGCATATACATCATCTCTTCCTTTCAACTCCAAAAGCACATTTGTTATATATGTAGAGAAAGAACTTCCATTTCCTTGGCTAAGCATGTATGATTCTAAACTTGTGTTCTTTACTTGCATAATCTTCAAGCAGCTAATGCATTTTGGTATTCGTCCAGTCAAGTTGTTATGTGCAAGATCCAAGATATGTAAGGAATTCAAAGAACAAATTTGATTGGGAATCTCACCATTGAATTGGTTTGATCTCAAAAGAAGTATCTTCACATTTGGCAGCATGTTTCCAACCCATGATGGAATGATTCCTGAGAAGTGATTCTCTCTAAGATCCAAGAATACCAATTTAGTATTGTTCTTTAGACAAACAGGAAAATTTCCCAGGAGTTTGTTGTTACGCAGTTGCAACGAGTTCAACCAAGTTAATGATCTAATAGACGAGGGCAAGTTCCCCTTGAAATGGTTGTTATCAAACTTGATAATCATTAAATTATTTGACCACATCTTCCAACAATTAGGTATTTCACCTGACAAATTATTTGATGCCAAGTTTAGATACCTTAACATCATTGGCTCTTCTTTTTCTTGACATAAGAAGGAGGCTATGGACTCGGAAAACAAATTACTTGAGAGGTCTAAGTAAGCCACATGAGGCGATATGTATGGTAAAGGACCACTCAAGTGATTTGAGCTCAAATCAATGTTTGTGACATTGATGGGATTCTTTATTGTATAAGAAAGATCTCCATAGATATCATTCTTTGAGAAATCAAAATAAGAGGCATGGGGAAATTCATCCCAAACCCATACGGGTATGGAATCAGAGATGCTGTTGTTAGCTATGGAAAAGGACTCAAGATGTTTCAATGACCTAATCCATGATGGAAAGTGGGGACCTAAATGCCATGATGTCATGTCCAAGTAGTTCAACTTTTGAAAAGAAGGCTTCCAATTATGAGCAACTTTTAACCTGAGATTGTTTCGTGATGCATAGAATGAATACAACTTGGTGAAATTAGCAAGGTGATATTCATTTACAAGTCCTTGGAAAAGATTGTCATCAATATATATTATTTGTAGTTCAAAAAGTGATTGGATAACATCAAAAGGATTCTCCTCAAATTGATTTTCAGAAAGATCCAGATAAATCAAAGAGGAGAGATTTCCTAAAGACAAAGGAATTGTACCTTTTAAAGAATTATCAAAAAGAGAAAGAAAACGAAGATTGTTGAAAATCCCAATCTGGGGTGTCAAATGGCCATAAACTTTTGATCCAGTTATAAACAGAGTCTCTAGTGTGTTTGAAGCACATCTCGAGAATATATCTAATATCTCTGAAACTTGTTGTTTGCAGTTTTTGTTAGATAGATAAACACTTTTTAAGTTACAGAGATTTCCTAAAGAGCTTGGCAATGGCCCTTCCAATTGATTGCCTGACAAATCAAGAGTAACCATGGAAGTCAAGTTTTCAATCGCATGTGAAATTGTTCCATGTAAACTGTTCCAAAAGAGATGAAGAGACTTTAAATGGCTCAAACTATATAACCAATCAGGGATTGAAGAATTGAACAAGTTATCAAACAAATCAAGATCTTCAATCAGAGTGAGGTTATGAATACCATCTGGGATGGATCCTTGCAATTGATTGCCACTTAATTTAAGAGAAACCAAATTTTTTAGTTGAAAAATCCACTTTGGAATGGAAGGAGGTCCAAAATCAAGAGAATATGAAAGATCAAGGATAGTTAGAGATGAAAAGTTTATGGCAATGGCTAGATGAAAATTTTGAGGAAAAACACAACTTAATAAGTGTAACTCAGTCAAAAAGGGAAGAGCTTGCAAAACAGGCAACCAATCAAATGAATTGGATAGATTAGCATAATCCAAATGAAGATATTGAAGTGAAGAAAGAGATGATATCCATTGAAGATTTTCTCCATACAATATTAATGGCATCCCATCCATATCATATCGAAAACCACTAGAGAGACCAAGATAGAGTAGATTTGATAGATTCCCAATTTGATGTGGAATTTATCCAGTGAAATGATTACCTCCAAGGTCAAGGTGGAGCAAACCAAAGAGATTTCCTATTTGGTGAGGAATGTTTCCACTGAATCCCACGTAAGAGAGGTTAAGATATTTCAAGCTCTTCATTGTGTAAAGGAAACTTGGAATTTGTATGCCTCCAAAATCATTGCCACTCAGGTCTAAGAAACTTAGCTTTTTCAAATCAAGAATTGAACGATGTAATTTGCCACCAAACCTTGATTTTGCAAAAGCATCATATTCCCAATCAATGGAAGGAATTGAAGTTGGGAGGTGAAGTTCAAGAATATGACCAGTTACATGATGGCAAGTAACTGATGTCCAATTGCAACAATGTGTGTTGCCAACAAACCAAGAGGCAAGCCTATTTGAAGGGTCAAGAAGATGATGCTTGAAATCAAGAAGGGCTTGTCGCTCACTAGGAATGCAAAGATCTAGATCATCAAATGATGCTTTGCATATGCAAAAAGGATTTAGTTGTAAGGTGAGTAAAGAGAAAATCAAAACGGACACAAAAGCATGGTCGTAGAAGCCCATGGTATTCAAGTTTCTTTAGTATGGTTGGCATACAACTCATGACAAAATCATTGGTATATATAGTGTCATAAGGGAGTTTAAGCAAAATTTCCACATAGCTAATGACTTCCCAATAAAGTTTTTGATCTATAGGCGTGTTGGTTAATACGCAACATCAGTAATGTGAAGACTTGATAATTGAGTAGACTCGCTCATGTCCTTTGAGCTTCAAATATAACTATAGATAAAAAAGAAAAAGTTAGTTAAAATTGGTCAAAAGATAATAAATATTTAAAAATACAACTTATTATTTTAAAAAAATCTTATTTTTGGAGAGGATGAGTAGGAAGAGATATAAGAAGGATTGAACGGGAAGAGGATATAAGAGATATATAATTAATCAAAAATAAAAATAAAAATTGTATTACATATTCAAAATGTAACTTTTAGAAAAGTACAAAATCCATGCAAAAATTTGTAACTTATAAAGAATGGTAAGGGAGTAAAAGGTATGCATCATTCTTAAGTTCGTATAAAATGATATAGCCTGTTAGATCTGATCTTTTACACAAAAAAAAAAAAGAATTAATGAGTTGCAGTAGTCTTAATTAGGTTAAAGTATACATTTGATTTTATAATTTTAAATCAAATTTTAATTTAATCTCTTAAATTTAGAAACTATACTTTTAGTCATTTTAGTCTTAACTCTGTTACTTTCATTTAATTGGAAATGTTGCATCAACAATATTTAAATAGTGATTCTACAATCAATTGCATAACATGGTTAAATTTGAAAATATAAAAATAATTATATTAAAGAATTAGAATTAAAGTATATTTTGACAGTATATAAGTGGATAATCACTTTTTAAATTGGGCGAAGGTGCAAATCTAGCAATGAACTTTTCTCAAAAGAGCATATGACGCCATAATGTTTACAAGAAAGTAAAAATATATACATTAGCTTATGTAAATGGGGCTAAAATGTCTACCCCGTTAACCTGTGTTAACCCTCATTAATTTTTAATTCAATGGGTCCCACATTATTATCTAGGTGTTCTCTAATGTTATCTCATCCGTAACTCATTAATTTTAGCCCACCTGTCATCCTTTCTCTCTTCTGTTATTTTTTAAATGATTATTTAGAAAACAAAAACTCCTTGTTCTCTCTCTCTCTCTCTTCCTTCCACCTCTACGACTTTTGAAATCCTCCTCTATGTTTCTCTCGCTTGCCTATCATTTTAAAGCTTAGAATCAAGGTGTGCGCGTGTATTCAAAGAAAAATAATACATTTAGTGTATTCCTTTCATCTTTTAAAACAATGGAAAACGAATCCGTTGGATTGTTGTTCTCTTTATTAAAGGTTGGGTTTTTTGTGGTGAAGGGTATAAGTGAAGGCAGAGGAGAGAAGTGGAAGTTGTCGGTAGTGGTGACTGGTGAGACCTACCATGAGCTTCCAAGAAATAACAACCATAGGTAAAGTTGAGGAAGATGATACGAAAAGGGAAACAATAATATCATATGTGTCTTTATATGAAATATTAATGTAAAAAATAATTATTCCTTTAATAATTAAAAATATAATAAATATTTGGGAGAATTGGAGAAAATTTTTTATTAGGGAATTAATTGTAAAATAGAATCTTCCCACATATGCAATTGAGTTTTCACAATATACGACTAAGTTTTCACGTTATATACAACTGAGTTTCCACATATATAACTGAGCTTTCTCATATGCAACCGAGCTTCTACATGTACAACTAAGCAGGTCTCATTTTACAATTAATTCCTCATGGGAGATTTTTCCCCAATTTTCTCTAAATATTTTACATCTCAATTGTGTAAAAATTCCATAGGAGAATAGTAGACAACTCCCATAACCATCCTCCCTTTTGTCTAACTGCATATAAATGAATTCACCAAACATTTTTGTTGGATGTTCAACGAGTTTTATTTATATATACACAATTTTAAGTAGTGTATTTAATTTCTTCAATCTTCTCAATAAAAAATTAATTAGCTCTTCTAATAAAGACCAGAGATGGTATTTAATAATTTTATATGATTTCAAATTCTTGAAAATAAAAATATGGTTGGTAATGGTTTTCCACTTATGATTGACTCATTGGTCAACACTACATTTTCATAAGAAAAGTGAGTCAACCATACAAAACTGGTGTAGAGGGTTATTACTTATTGGTCCATCCTCTCTTATTTTCTAAATGTCTTTTGATCAATTTAACCAAAACTTTTCCCCGTCAGAAAAATAAAATCTGCCTCATCTCACAATAATTGCACCTCAAATAAAATTAAAACATATATCCAACTTTTTTCTTTTCAACTAAAATAGTTTTAAAAATAACAACATAAACAATTTTAAATGAACAGGAGTATTTTTAAAGATGACATAATATTTTTACATATATGATCTCTTACCTTTTTCTAACCAAATATAATTTCTTACTTATAAATATGCTTCATTCATAATTCATTTGTAGTTGTCATATCCGATATAAGATAACTATTATAATTAAAACAAAATAGTATTCAATAGAAATAGACATTTTGAATATGAGGCAAACTAAATGGAAATTTTCTTCTCCTATCAATTTATGATAATACAAATTGATAAAGACACAACAAGAATCATGGAATTTTCTTCTTGATCCCTCTTTTGCCAAATGCCTTTTCAAATTGATGAGCAAATTTTTCCACGTAAGAAAAGTAAAAGATTCCTCTCACAGTAATGTTTACTTCAAATGAGATGATTTTGTTATCATTACTGGATCCAGCTTCTCCCTTTACCTCCTTCATCATCGTTGGATTAAGATCCAATGGTCCACATTTAATATTTTATAAAAATATCATTATAATTTTGTATAAAAATATATATAAATAAATTTAAATAGTTAAAATTTTATCCATACAGTTCACAGTTATAGGTTATTATTACTTACTTTAAAGAAAATTTTTCCCACTTTTTTTACTATAGTCATGAGTTGTTCGGATCAAATTCTAACAATTTAAATTCATTTATAAATTTTTATATACAAGTATAATGATATTTTTATAAAATATTAAATATGAACCATTACACCTTGATCCAACGGGGATGAAAGGCCTAAGGGGTAAATGAGAGGAAAAAGTGGGGAAGGTAGGAAAGCTCATTCCCTACTTTCATAATTCCCCATCTCTTCTAACTCGTTTTAAATTTTTAATATTTTGTAAGTCTTATTTACTGTTTGTCATCAAATGATGTGTGACTATAACATCAACTTTTTTAGTGGAGAACTTTTCTCCCTCATTTTTAAATAATATATTGCCAACGGTATTTAATATAAAATTTAAATAACTCAGTCTATTTTATCTCCCACATATATAATTTCCCTCCCTTCCAAATATCTTTATTGATAGTGCATGTTAAAGGGTTCCATCAAATAGTATCTCGAATGCACATAAATTTAACATGTGTGTTTTAGAAAAACGAACATAAGTTTATCACAGATGACTAACTTAACTATTTTTTTAATATTTATAAATTAGTTTTTCACAAATTATATTAAGGATGAGAGACACTAATAGATATTTCACATCTCAATCATGCAAAAATTTCAATGTGAGAATAGTAAGCAATCCCGTTCCCACTTTGAACTTGTCTTTGGACCCAATAACTTTGTCTAGACATACATTTAGTGCCTTTTTATAGTCTTAATTACCTCTTCAATTATAACTATATGTAAATGACTTCACCTAACATTGATCTATGTGTTTGCAAATCACACAAGAATTCAAAGGAAAAAATAAGTGTTTTTCTATACGTGTGTTGGACGTTATATAGGATTTTCTATATACAAATTATTCAAATTTTGATGAATTAATTTATTTAATAAATGATTATATTTGACAATGTTACTTGATTACAAATTCTAGAAAGCAAAGACATACTAAATTTTCTTAGAAGTAATAAATGTATTAGATATGTAATTTTTCCAAGTGTACAATCATTTATGAAGAGGATGAGTGTGAGACAAAATAAGCGGAAAAAAGAGATGGGAGAGACATATATTAACTAAGGGTAATAATAAAAAAATTAATTAAATAATTAGATAAACCCAATTTATTAATTATAAAAAGGATCCACTTATGACTAATTAATCAACATTATATTTTTTGTATGAAAGTAAGTGAACTATGCGAAACTTGTGTGGAGGTTTCCAGGTCCATTATTCTCTCTTATACTTCAAAGGTCTTTTCAATTTCATAGAAAATTCTTCACATTAAAGGAAAAAAAAAATTCCCTCATCTCACAATAATTTCACCTCAAATAAAATGAAAACATACATTTAATTTGTTTTCTTTTCAACTATAAATTTTAAAAAAATTAGTCAGAACAATATTTTTATGCATATAATCTTGTTTTTCTATTATTTTCTAGCCGAATATAATTTCTAATTGTAAATGCTTCATAATTCATTTGTTGATATGTGAAAAATAACTATTATAACGCTATAAAAATAATTATTAAAAACAAAACAGTATTAAATACAAATATATAGGACATTTGGAATCTCATGAAAATTAAAAGGGCATGCTCTTCTCTTATCAATGATGATGGTACTAATTGATCAAGACACAACAAGAATCATGGAATTTTATTCTCCACTCTTATGCCAAATGAAACAAAAATTTGGTCAAAAGTTAAATAGATATATAAAAAATACAACTTAAAAAAAATCTGAGGGTGCCTGACACTACATGGCTTTGAAAAGGGTGCCAGCTAATATTGGGCTTTGAAGGTGCCTGCCGCTACAAGGCTTTGTAAAGGGTGACAGCCGATACTAGACTTTGAGGGTGCCTATCGCTACGAGCTTTGAAAAGAGTACTTGCCATTACTGGGCTTTGAGGGTGCCAGTCAATACTAGGCTTTGAGGTTGCCTGTCGATACAAGGCTTTAAAAGGGTGCCAGCCATTACTGGGCTTTGAGGGTGCCTATCACTACAGAGCTTTGAAAAGGGTGACAGCTGATACTGGGCTTTGAGGGTGCCTGCCGATACAGGGCTTGAAAAAGTGGGTCACAACATTGCATTTGTGATGCCCTTATAATGCGATGCATGATGCAATAGATCACTATGATGATGATAACAATGCCAAAATCCATGATGAAACGCTAATGAGGATGACAATGATGTTGAATGATGATTATGAATGGTAGTTATGATGATGATGTTGATGATAATGATGATCTAATGAAGATGTCGTAAATGACAATGATGATGGATGTGGCATGACAATAAGCATGCAATGCCCCATATAATATGATGTA
Organism: Vachellia collinsii; assembly: GCA_006871305.1. NCBI lineage: Eukaryota > Viridiplantae > Streptophyta > Magnoliopsida > Fabales > Fabaceae > Vachellia > Vachellia collinsii. Next base: position 42,747 of record QFDD01000045.1, on the reverse strand, counting down.
TCATTGAGCAAATATGTTGCATTATAATGACCATGATGATGGTTGTATGAAATCCTAATTAGTATCATAACCATGATATTGATAGTGACAATGTGACACTAAGACTCCAATTCCCCAAATAGCAAGTATGACAATGATAATGGTAATGGTGACAAAATCCTAGTTAAGATGATGATGATGAAGATGATGATGATGATGATTCAAATGAATATGATGATGGAGAAAATGATGTAGAGCAGCCCAATTGGTGTTGTTGTCCTCTCTTCGGCCTTACCCTCAACAAGAACCACCTTGCTAACTGGTTCATACAGGATGTCTTCAAGCCTACATTATGACTCATGGATTCCATATCATTGATATGTTGAGGTTTAGGTTGCTAATCCTAATGAAAAAACTCTAATAATGACTCCGTGCTAGTGCACTTGAAACTACAAGTAGGAGTAAAGGGCATTACTGCAAGTGTTCATCAAACTTTTTGATTGAGAAGCTAGCAGAAGCTCTTTGAGTCAATAATGTATGACATAATCGTAGTGAAAGCTTCTTTTGATTTGGTAGAGAAGATTAATTCCAAATTTGCCCCAATTTGTGAAATGGCTTGCAATACATGTCAAGCAAGGATGATTACACCGGTACAAGGCCCATTTTCATTGGCCTAAGCAATTGTTATAAAATTTTGCCCCAATTCACTTTTAGTTTGACCAATTATCATTTCACTGTGCAAAATGAAGTGCCACACTCTCGGAAAAAAAAAAAGACTTTTTTTAGAAATAAGAAAAATTTGAATATTCAACACTTTCTCCATGGCCTATCTTGTTATTTTGTGGGGTTTTGACTTTTCCCCACACAATTGGCTTAACATGACAGCATTTTATGTCTATCTTCATCTTTAATGCTTGCATAGTCAAAAACGCATTTTGTTTACTTCATTTAACAATTACCAATGTCATCCTAAAGAGAATATGCAGGGTAATAGGATTGGGAAAAGTCTAGATTTCACCTTGCTTCCTTTATTGAGAGGCAATTAGAGGTGAAGACAAGCTCCCAATAAGAGTGGTAAGGCTAGAAAAGGCGCATGTTAACATTAGAAGTGGCAAAGGCTTAAATTGGAAGGATTTTTCACATTCGACCATCTGAGAAGAGATCTCTAGACAATCTCCAAGTCACTAGCATAGAGGATTATTAAATATATCAAGGCATCGCTATTCAAATCATGTCACTCACCTCAAAATGGCTAGTATCAAGGTAACAAGTTTAGCAAGAGTGCAATGCTCCAACGATTTTCCTCAACAGGGATAGTGTTTATTCTGACCACTCAGTGTTTTAAGGGTTAGTGTTTGATCTCTATATCCATCTTATCCAATTCCCTTTCCATAAGCTTGGCAATAATCTAAGTTCTCCACAATTTGAAGATACATATTAGATCACAAGGACTTTTATTTGGCTATTCTATAGGTGCAGGGAGTAACTAAATGGTAAGAAAAAGATGAATGATATTTATGAACCAAGATGGATATATACTCAAGAAAACTAAGAGCAATAAGAACCAAATATACAGTGAAGTAAGTGTACATGCCAAAGACTTTATTGTCGTAGAAGAAATGCAACGAAGAACTAAAGGAAGTTCTTTTCTTTGTTTTTATCTTTATTCTTACCATCCTTCTTTTGATTTTCTGGTCCTTTTTTCATCTTTTCCACTTTTTTGCTCTTCTCTTTAGCTATTTTTCCTTCATATCTTCCTATCAACCATTTTTCTTTTCTTTTTTTCCTTTTATTGTTTGAACTTTGAACTATTTATAGAGGAGTGGCCTTATGATAAGACCAACTAGATAGCTTCATTAATTGTTGGAATGTACACATACCTCCTTACCAAGATTGAGTGATCTTAGAAACCGAAAGCATCCTGAATGGAAGGGCAAGGAAGATATTGGAGTTTTCCATGGTTAAGGGATGTCAAGGAAATGCCATATAGGCATAAATTGCTACTCAAAGAGTAGAACATCATGTAGGGATAGCTTTTGGCCCTAGTTTTATTAAGGATGAAATATGAATGCCTTGATCATCTCTTCATCAAGCAAATGGCTATAAAAGTTTATCTCAAACAAGGATACTTGCCAAGTTCTAGATTGGATAAGGAATAAGTGGTGCACACAAAAAGAATATCAATAGGCTCAAATTCTCACATGGTTTATGTAATCATCATCACATTACACCAAAGTTAAACAATTTACGGTTCAACCAGTCTCATTAAAGTGAGATCAAGTTAGTTTCAAAACTAAGTATCTCAATATTATGACATCAACTCTACACGAGTAACTTGGAAACAATTTTGAAACACCTAATAGTTTGCTCCAACCAAGAATACTCCAAAAGTAAAAGGAGATAGAAAAATTTGCCTCATATTAGGAAAAAGGAACAAACATTTAAAGGAGGTATGGAAAGAATCAATGTTTGTCAAGGTTACTGAGAAGATAAACAAATTGGCAAAGATTAAATGAAGTATGTTTCATTGAGAGATAGTCTATGCAAGCATTATCTGATGAAGAAATAAATTTTTCATTTTTTTCCCTTTGATCCTTTTATGTTAATCAATGAATTTCCTTCCATTAATGCTTCTTGGATGGTGTCAACTATGATGTTGAGGTTGACATGCTATAATGAGGATTAAGCACATGCTTCTTTAGTAATAAATTTCCTAGTGAAAAATTGAAGACTTCATCTCCTCAAGATGCCCATTGCATCATAGAGAAATAGAAGCATCATTTAACATGAGAGGGATCAAAATCCCTACATGGCCAAAGCGAGAAGCATGATTATTAATCTCTTTCTGGATTGATTTCTTTTGTGTAGGAAAATTGGAAAGAGATCTTCTATCTCCTAGAAATATGTTTTGTGTCATAGGGAACAAAAATGACAATTAACTCGTGAAGGATCAAAAGCCGTTCATAGTTAATAATTCAAGAATATTTTTTCCTTAAATGGCCTATGATTCATTTGATATTTTTTTAAATGCCTAGTTGATGTTATTCATTAGGTGAACTGTGAAAAATCTCTTTTAATAACTTATTGCCCCTTAATCACTAAGTCTTTTTCAAAATTTTGTCATGTCTTCACCCTGTATTTTTAATAGGTATGGCAACTTATATCCAACATGTTGTTGAAGTAAAGTTTTCCAAGTACAACCAACCTATAGTCTCCTCAAAGGAGTTGATTTTTAGACATAAGGGACCTTGAATCCCATCATAGCCTAAGATCTCGTTGTTAATTGTTGCAGTATAACCACACCTAAGCATACAAGGCCTTCAAGAATCCAATATTCCAAGGGATGATCTAGAATTGATCAATAGATGTCAAGGATCTTGAATACCATCATATCCTAAGGTCTTCATTGTTGTAGTGTGATTGCTTCAAGGCATAAGAGTCCTCTATTCTCCTCAAAGACTCCAATATTTCACAAGGAGATTTAGAGTTGATCATTAGGCAAGAAGGACATTGAATGCTATCTTGGCCTAATATTTCTTCTAAGCGTGCAAGTCCTCTAATCTCCTTAAAGAATCTAATATTCTACGAGAAGATTTAGAGTTGAAACCCATCCTAACCTAAGATTTTACTATTGATTTTTGCAGTATGATAGTTTCTAGGCGTACAAGTCCTTTAATCTCCTCAAAGAATCCAATATTCCACGAGGAATATTAGAGTTGATCATTAGAAAAGAAGGACCTTATATCCCATCATAGCCTAAAATCTAGTTATTGTCTCTTCCTCTATACACCTTTTGAGTGAGAGCTTGATCTGTAATTAGTTTTTTGGGCCTTCAAATCTTATACCAAACTTTCATAATTATTGGATTGCTTGTATGCATGTAATATGGGTGGTCACATGCAATTCAAGTTTTGATTTGGATATTGGATATGAAGAAAAAGAACTTCAATTCCTCAAGAGGTACCTCATAGGGAGAATGAAGTACCCATTAGCTTGAAAATGGCCCAAGACAATACACAACTAAAGGTTTTATCAATAGTCATTATGTCTAAAGCCCATATCAAATGAAGTCAACTGATTATGAATGCTACACTAATGATATACCATGAGCCGACATGTACTTTAAATTTTGATGTAGATGATGGACATGAAGAAAAAGAACTTCACCTCCTCAAGAGGTCTGTTACCTCATAGGGAGAATGAATTGCCCATTAGCCTACAAATGGCCCTAGCCAATATGCGGCTAAAGGTTTTTGTAAATGGTTATGATGTCCAAAGCTCATATCAAATGAAGTTAAATGAATATGAATACTGCAATGATGTATCATGAGCCCTAATTGAGGTTTTCCTAATTAGACATGTGATGAGGCCATAGCCTTTTAGGGTCAAGGGCCCCATGACTAGGGTTGCATCTTCATTGTGATGAGATGTATGTATCTAATGCACAACACAGTCATGGTCTTTTAGGGTCGGAGACCCTTAGACTAGGTTTACCTTTCTAATGCACGAACTATCTTTGTGATGTATCTATATGTGAAGTGATGCAATAAACACACTCAGGTGAAGCATCTATTAGTAGCTTAATTTTAGGGGCTTCCGAAATTATGCATTGATGATAATAAATAATACTTATAAGAAATGTCCTCAAGTGTCCTACTTTATAAAGAATAGCAGCGAAGTAAAAGGTATGCATCATTCTTTAGTACTTACACAATGATATAGCCAGTTAGATCTCATATTTTACAAAAATGAATTAATGAGTAGTAATAATTAGACTAAAGTATAAATTTGATCTTATAAGTTTTAATTAAGTTTTAATTTGGTCCCTTAAATCTAAAAAATATAATTTTAGTCATTTAGTCTTAAATTTGTTACTTTTATATAACTGGAAATGTTGCATCAACAATATTTGAACAATGAATCTACAATTAAGTGTTGACATGGCTAAATTTTAAAATATAAAAATAATTATATTAAAGAATTAAAATTTAAGTATATTTTTTCAATATATAAGTAAGTAAAGAATCGCTTTTTAAATTGGGCAAAGGTACAATCTAGTAATTGAACTTTTCTCCGAAGAGCACATCGCACCATAATGTATAATGTCTACTTGGGTGCAAAAATAAAATAATCATTTAAAAAAATATTAATGAGTTGGTACATTGCCATGGGCCATATATATATATATATGGATGAGGTGTCATTAGAGGATACCTGGACATTAGTGTGGAGCACACTTTACCGGATGCTAATACAAGTTTTCCCCACTTATATAAGTTCATATATATTTTTACATCAAAATAAACATTATGGTGCCATATGGTGTTAGGATAGGATTTGACCAAAAGGGGGGTGAATTGGTCTAATTAAAATTTTCGCAAACGTTGAAACGTAAAACAGAGTATGAAAGAAGTGAACAAAGTGATTTATCCTGGTTCGGTCCTCTTCACCTACGTCCAGTCCTCAGAATCCTCTGAGCTTTTCAAATCCACTAATCTCACAAGATTACAACAACTCAGAAGAAGGATTCTCCCCCTTTCCTAACTCAATTTAACCCACTGACACTTTTGCTCGTGTCTTTTCCACTCAAGATTTTCCAATCTTGAGTTTCTCTCACAGAATAAATGATTGTACAAGAATATTCTCCTTTCTGAGAATTAAATGATGAACATTGAAGCTCTTAAGTATGAGAGAATGAAAACAGAGGAAGTAGATGAATAGCAATTAATTCGATATCAGTTGTGTGTATCTCTGTCTTCTGAAACTTGAATTCTTCGCCTTTTATAGTTGAGGAGAATTAAATATCCGTTAGAAACATTCAAGTTTCCGTTAGACTCAACCTCATCGTTCACCTTCCCGCAATAGATGCTTCTGATAGTAGGTAGGGTGGTTTCTACGTTATTGTTCGTTGAATCTCCTTCTGGTGAAGCAATCAGAATTTCATTCTCTGTTAATCATTAAAGTAAATGAGTATTTATGATGGTAGATGAGATTCAAATAAATGTTGCATGAAACAGGAAAGATTTGATATTAATGAAAAGCATCTGACACGCTGTGTAACTGTCAGATAAAGCAAACTCGAGTAATGCTTGCTGAGAACTCGAGTTATTGAAGAAATATCAAAGTAGAATTCACACAACTTTTGTTGTAACTCGAGTTTTAATAAGAGTTTTGATAAAACTTGAGTTATAAAACTTAAAACTCGGGTTTTCACAGGTTTCTGTAAGCTAAGTCATTTTATGCTCTTCAAAACTCGAGTTTCATACTCCAGAACTTCAAGTTTTGAGTATTTTCAAATCACAACTTTCATAGCAACTCGAGTTTTCTTGGGAGTTTTGAGTTTAGAAAATATTTTATCTCAAAACTCGAGTTCCATTTCATAAAACTCGAGTTATGCTTCAAGTTTTGGAAAGAAGTTTTGTAGTTAAAAAAATTTTCAGAGCTCGAAACTCGAGTTCTGTTTTCCCAAAACTCGAGTTATACTAAAACTTTTGCTAAAACTTCAAGTTGTGAAGGAAGTTTTGATTCTCTTTCTTCAAAACTCGATTTCTGATACTCATAACTCGAGTTTCATCAAAAATTTTATTGAAACTTCAAGTTTTGGAAAGAATTTTTGAGTTTCAAATATCCTTCAGAGCCCGAAACTCGAGTTCTATAAAATGAAACTTGAGTTTCACCAAAACTTCCATTGTAACCTGAGTTTTCTATGAGAGTTCTGATTTTCTAAAACACTTTTGACATTCGAAACTTGAGTTCTATAACACACAACTCGAGTTGTGTTAAAACTTTTGTTTAAACTTGAGTTCTACTGAGAGTTTTGCATTACTAAAGCTTTTTCCAAAACCCGAGACTCGAGTTTTGACTCCCAGAACTCAAGTTTTGACATAACTTCAATCAAAACTTGAGTTCTCTTGAAATTTTTGGATTTTGAAAACATTTTTAAACAATGTCGAGTTCTAAAGCTTATAACTCGAGTTCTCTCAATAATTTCATTAAAACTCGAAGATTGCATAAACTTTTTTGAAAAACAATGAATTTTAACCATAAGTTCAAAAACATATTTGTCATCATCAAAACATTATCTCAACATTCTCCCCATTTTTGATGATGACAAAACCAAAGAGTAGGAAAGACATAACAAATTAAAAAACTCAAAATCAAGATTAAATATTGAGCAAATCAACTGAGTATTAACCATTTAACTATATAAATTCAAACTAGAAACATAATCAAGAGTTAGAGAGATACACAATAAAATCAAAATAGATAAATACAAGAGTCACCACTTCTCCCCCTTTTTGTCATCAATCAAAGAGGGCGAGAAGGAGAGGCAGTGTGCTCAGGTGAAGAAGAATCAGAAATGTTAAAAATGGTAGTGAGATGTGCAAGTGAGACAGGGGGCTCAGAGGGGGAAGGGTTAGAAGCTACAGATGGCTGCTCAGGCTCAGATAGAGGATGGTACTCAAGAAGGAGCAAAGGTGTAGAGTCTGGAGTAGGAGCAGGAGGAGAAGGAACAGGAGAGGGTACTGGAGATGCAGGAATTGGAGAAGGTGGAGTAGGCTCAGCAAATGGCTCAGCTGAAGAAGGAGGAAGGGCCTGAAATCCTCTGATGAAGTCCTCTATGGAAGTCATCCTCCCTTCCAGAGAGGCAAGTCTAGAGTCCACTGAAGTCTGAAGGGCATCCACAGAATCCTTTAGTTTACCCACTGCTATGTCAAGAGATCTCCCAGTAAAATACTCAGTAGCAGCCTTCAGGAGGTTGTTCACATAGTTCTGAGTCTCACTATGGAATGCTAGAGTGAACTCCTCACCCATCTTCCTAAACTCAGTCTGCATGAAGTGCTGAATTGAGGCCTGAGCAAAGGAAGGTGCTGAGGTAGGCTGTTGAGGGGAGCAGTCTTCTTCCTCTGCTTATTTTGTACTATGGTCTACCCAGGAGCTATCTGAACCTTAAACTTCATCCTATGAAGATGAGTCTCCTTGAACTCCTGAGGCTTGAGTGCCTTCTGATCCTTCATCAAATGCCAAATGTTGTGCAGCTCCAGAATCTTTGAGACCAAGCAGGGATATGGAACATACATTCTCTTAGACTTAGAGAATCTAAACTTCCACATCTCATCAAAGATCATTTGACCAATGTTCCTCTTCTCCTTGGCCATTATAGAAGCCAACATCTGGTAGTCAGAAGAGGACAGATGGGTGTAATTCCTACCCTTATTCACTAGACATCTAGTATAGATGTAGTGAATCACCCTCTGTAGTGGAGGCATAGCAGCTGGCTCAAAATTGAGCCCAGTAAAAGTCTCTCCAGGCCTCAAGTACTCAAATACCTCCTGATAAGAATAGGTTCTTAACTCAACATCAAAATCATGTGTCCCCAAGTATGAATTAATCAAATCATGTGCAATATGAACATTTGCCCCCCTAATCTTGGTCTTCATAGATTGAATTATAATATTCCCTGAGGCATCAGTAAAGGATGTAGACTCCATATTGTTGTAAAAAATCCTAACCATATCAGGGCAGTATGTAATATTTATCTTGAGTAAATTCTCATAATACTCAAGATATTCTTTAATATCTATCCCCAGATTCTTAACGGAGTCTAAATTGACTATCATGGCAGGGCATAATTCTCTATCCTTATATGCATTCTCAAATACTCTAGGGGTTTGAGGGTTAATATAGGCAGGTCTTACATTGAATCCAGCGGGGGTCGCTTCTACTGTGTGTCCAAATGTTTGAGGTCCCTCTGATGTGGTTGCCTTCTATGCCTTCATCTTTCTTCTTGGCACTAAAGCTCGAGATGCAGGGGAAATACTTTCAGTTTCTGAGTCTGAGTGTTGAGCCTGAGAGGCCTCTGGCTGTGATGAAGATGTCATTGGAGCCTTCCCTTTTGCCTTTGGACTCAGAATTGATTTAGGCTTCCTTGTTCTGGATTTTCTGGACAATGGAATCTCTGATTCTTACTCCTCCGAAGGCTTTGTTATCCAGACACGCTTAGGAGGAGGAGGGGTTGAAGCTTGGGATTGAGAAGGGCCATCCTCTGATGATTTCTTCGACTTGGGAGGGTTTTTCTGAGGCCATTTAGTGTGAGCCATGAAGAAATTTGAGAGAAAACAGTCGAAATTTGGTTTTTTTGAAAGAAAAGAAGCCGATGGTGATGAAGGAAAATTTGGATGATTTAATCGCAATAAATTGACGAATGAAGGGGTAATTGATGAGGGGTTATGATTCGCAATGTATTGGAGGAGGTTTCAGACGGTTTTTAGAAGTTTTGAACGGTTAATTTGAAAATTTGAAAAATGGGTAGGTTTTACTAGAGTTTTGAAAATGGTAAAAGTGGGAAAAATCAAGTTTCAGGAGCTATTTAGCCTCGGTAACACACAGAACTCGAGTTTTGTAACACAGAACTCGAGTTTTGGGCATGCACAAAATTGAAAAATGCACTATAACTCGAGTTTTGCTCTGCGTAACTCGAGTTTTGATGACCTAAACTCAAGTTTCAGGGTCCAAAGATGAACAGACATATGAAAACTCGAGTTTTACTTAACCAAACTTGAGTTTCACGACCCTGAAAATGAAAATACTTACCCAAACTCGAGTTTTGTCCTCTAAACTCAAGTTTTTACCTGAACTCTTAAGGAAACTTGAGTTTTGTTGCGAGTTGTGCCTCTGGAAGCTCTGGAACTTGAGTTTTGTCTTCCATAACTCGAGTTTCGGGCAAACTTTCTTCTTCCATTGGATTTTAAGTTAAGATATAACCAACAAAACTGGAGTCTTGAACCTCAAACTCGAGTCTCGTGATCTCCAACTTATTTTTGCTCCAAAATCTCGTCCAAACTCGAGTTTTCTTCATACAAAACTCAAGTTTTGTAACTTTTTCTTCTGAAAGTCATCAAAACTCTTTCCAAAACTCGAGTGTTGCTTGGCATAAAACTTACTCTATTCTTTGTGACCAAAACAGAGACCTGCGAAAATTTCTAAAAACACTCCGATGATAAAATTAGTATATAATCATCCAAGCATTAAACATTATACAAGAAAATACTTACAATTCATTGGATTTACCATTCCCAATTCTCTTCTAATATTTACAAATTGCTCTCTGGCAAGAGGGTTGGTGAGGATGTCTGCCACTTGTTGGTGAGTTGGAATGAACATGACTTTGACATCCTTTTCTGAACATGATCCTGAATAAAGTGATGACGAATATCTATATGCTTTGTTCAGGAGTGATGCACCGGATTCTTTGCTAGACTTATGGTACTCGTGTTGTCACAGAGAATAGGAATTTCTGTTAAATCCATTCCCAAATCCTAAAGTTGTTGCTTCATCTAAAGAACTTGTGCACAGCAACTAGCAGTAGCAACATACTCAACTTCTGTTGAAGATAGTGACACCGTTGATTGCTTCTTGCTGAATCACGACACCAATGACCCTCCAAGAAATTGACAATGACCACTTGTGCTTTTTTTATCTGTTTTGTAGCCTGCATGGTCAGAGTCAGAATATGATAATTAATATTCATTGTTACCTTTTGGATACCACATTTCAAGGTCAGTGGTTCCAGCTAGATATGTTAAAATTCTCTTGATGTTTTCTGCATGTGATTCTTTGGGTGCAGCTTGATATCTAGCACACATTCCCACGCTAAATTGGATATCAGGTCTGCTAGCCGTGAGATAGAGTAATGATCCAATCATTCCTCTATATTTTTTGTTGTCAAAATCTTTCCCACTCACGTCTACATCAAGCAAGGCAGTGGAACTCATGGGAATGTTAGCACTTCTGCATTGTTCCTTTCCAAACTTCTTCAATAATTCGTTTACGTACTTGGTTTGGCTTATGAAGATCCCATTCTTCCTTTGTTTGATCTGAAGTCCAAGAAAGAAATTCAACTCTCCCATCATGGACATCTCAAACTCTCCCTGCACTGTCTTAGCAAAATGTTAACAGAGATCATTGTTAGTTGCTCCAAAAATAATATCATCAACATATATTTGAACTCTAAGCACATCAAAGTGAATATGTTTAACAAATAAGGTTGTATCTACTTTCCCTCTAACAAAACCTTTGTTAATCAAAAATTTGCTTAATCTTTCATACCAAACTCTCGGAGCTTGTTTCAACCCGTAGAGTGCTTTCTTTAACTTGTAAATATAATATGGTTTTGAAACATCTTCAAATCCAAGGGGTTGTTCAACATATATCTCTTCCATAATAAAATCATTTAGAAAAGCACTCTTCACGTCCATTTGAAAAGGTTTGAAATTTTTTAGACAAGCAAAAGCAAGAAAAACCTGTATAGCTTCTAATCTAGCTACTGGGGCATAGGTTTCTTAATAATCAATTCCTTCTTCTTGATTATAACCTTTAGCCACCTGTCTAGCTTTGTTTCTGACAACTACTGTAGATTCATTAAGTTTGTTCTTGAATACCCATTTTGTTCCAATGACAGGATGGTCACTTGGATGGGGTACCAAGTCCCAAACTTGATTTCTTTCAAATTGATTTAACTTTTCTTCCATTGCAATGATCCAGTCATAGTTAGACAAAGCTTCTTCAATATTCTTGGGTTCAATTTCATATATAAATGCTGAAAATTGTGCTTCACTTAAAAATTTTCTTCGTGTCTGTACACCTTCATTCACTTCTCCAATCACTTGATTAAGAGGATGATTTCTGATGTATTTCCACGATTTTGGTTGAGAGTCTTGAAAATTTTTATTCGAAGGATCCTCCTCAGGATCATTTTCTAGTGAAGGCTTATTTTGAAAATCATTTGAAATCACAATTTCATCATCTACCAAAGGTTTTGTCTGAGGTTCAGTTTCAACAAACTTAACGTGTATTGATTCCTCAACTACACAGGTACATTTGTTGAATACTCTGTATGCTTTACTCCTATTTGAATAACCAAGAAATAAACCTTCATTAGCTCTAGGATCGAATTTACCAATGTTTTCCTTCCCATTGTGAATGAAGCACTTGCTCCCGAAGATGTGAAGATGGGAAAGGTTTGGATTTCTTCCCTTGTACAGCTCATATGGTGTGTTCCCGAGAGATGATCTGATGTAGGCCCTGTTGGTGATGTAGCATGCTGTGTTGATTGCATCTGTCCAGAAGACTTGTGACATTTGTTTTTCTATCATCATAGCTCGTGCCATGTTTGTCAGGACTCTGTTCTTCCTTTCAACAACTCCATTCTGTTGAGGAGTCCTTGGAGCTGAGAAGTTGTGCCTAATTCCTTTCCCTTCACAGTAGGTTGCAAAGTCCCCATTCTCAAATTCTCCTCCATCATCTGTCCTAATAGATACAATAGACATACCTTTCTCATTTTGGACCTTTTTGGCAAATATAACAAATAATTCAAAGGTTCCATCTTTAGATGACAGAAACATAGTCCATGTGAATCTAGAATAATCATCAACTATGACAAGTGTATAAAGATTTCCACCAAGACTTTTTACTCTTGCTGGACCCATTAAATCCATGTGAAGTAGTTCAAGGGGTCTTTTAGTTGAAATCTAATTTTTGGATTTGAAAGATGATTTGTTTTGCTTTCCCATTTGACAAGCATCACATATCAAATTACTTTTAACTTTGAGCTTTGGAATACCTTGAACTAAATCATGTTTAATTAACTTGTCAAGTTGATTCATGTTCACATGAGCTAAACATTTGTGCTATAGGTAACTTTCATCAGCTTGACTAATGAAACAAGAATTAGCAAAAGAATTTTCTAAGTCAAAAGTGTAACAGTTACTGTCCCTAGGTGCTCATAGGTGAATGTTTATCTTTTCTTTGTCAATTGACAAATCCTTCTTGTTGACGATGAAAAATTCTTGAGAATCAAATATGACCCAGTTTTCTTTGTCAGTGCTTTGGCTCACACTAAGTAGGTTATGACAAAGTCCTTCAATGTGGTATACATCCTTCACTGGTATTCCATTTGAATTGCCAATCTCACCAACTCTAGTGATTTTCCCAGATTAATTTCCTCCAAAGCTTACTTTTCCTCCATCTTTTGATTGCAGGTTAATGAATTTACTCTTGTCCCTTATCATGTGTCTTGAGCATCCACTATCAATGTACCATTTATTTGATTTGGATACTCTAAGACATACCTGCATGAAATCAAGTTATTGTTTTAGGTACCCAAAACTTGTTGGGTCCTTAAAGGTTAGTTTGGCATGATTTAAATTCATGTGTTCCCTTAGGTATCCATTTATATGTTCCTAGCATTTTTCCTTTCTTGAAATAACAGGAGGAGGTCCTGTGCCCTTTTCTATTGCAGTAAGTACATGATGCAAAAGGTTCAGAGGTATAAATAGATTTTTGGAAATATCTAAGATAACTTTTACCTCCGTCTCTTTTCTTTCCTTTCCTTTTATTACTAATTGGGTTATATCCTATTCCAGTTCTATCATTTACTACTTTCTGACTTTTTAAAATGACCTGCAACATTTCACTACCTTTGGTAAATCTTTCCACAGCTTTATTTAGACGTTCATTTTCCTTTTTCAAAACTGGACATTTTGAGCATTCGACTGTTACTAATTCTGTCACAAGTTTTTCTAATTCTTTAACCTTCTTTCTCAAACAGGCTAACTCTTTGGCAAATTTAAGTAGTTCAGTATGCATTTCATCATATTCTAAATGTACTTCATCATAAGTAGGTTCAGCTATGATTGCCTCATCTGTCTCTGAATTTGCCTCTTCCTGAGCCACAAGATAGATATTGGCTTCCTCCTCTGGTTCACTTTCATCTTCTGATGAGCTGTCTCCCTATATCCCAGAAATATACGCCTTCTTCTTGAATGATTTGAACTTTTTCTTTTCCTTGTTTCGTTGGGATAGTTGTGGATAATTTGCTTTCATGTGACCCAGCTTGTTGCATTCAAAGCAAATAATTTCTTTGCTAGAAGCACCTTTTTGAAATCTCCTCGGAAATTGATCTTTTCTATAAAGTTTCTTGAACCTCCGGACAACCATGACCAGCTCTTAGTCTTCCACTTCATCTTCTTCCTCAGCCTCTGTTTCAGGTTCCTTCTCCTTTATTGACTTGAGAGCTAACCCTTTCTTCTTTCTGTCTTCTATGCCAGAAAGCTCCTTTTTAAATTTTTGTTTGCTCTCACATTCAGCAAGACTTCCAAAGAGAGCAACCACAGACATCATTGATTCTCCTCTTGATTCTTCAATGGCCGTGACCTTAGCTTCCCATTTGTTAGAGAGAATGTTGAAAATCTTTCTCACTTGAGTACGCTGATCGTAGGTCTTTCCAAGGGCAACCAGCTTGTTAATGAGATAAGTGTGTCTTATCTCAAATTCTGCGATGGTTTCTCCTTCTTTCATTCTGAGTAAATCATACTCAGTTGTGAGAGTATTTACTCTTCCCTCCTTCATGGCCTCAGTTCCTTCATAGGCAATCTCCAATGCTTCCCACATGTGTTTGGCTAAAGGGAGTGTGCATATCCTGAAGAAATCATCTTCGTTTAAGGCAGCCTGCAACATTAAAACAACTTTTCTATTAAGTAAAGGTTTCTTCAAATCTTGTTCATCAAACTCACTACGAGTTTTAGGAACAAGCACATCATTCACTTTCTTTTGAGGAACAAAGTTCTCAATCTCAAAAACATCCCACAAATCTAAGTCAGTAGCCAAAATAAAATTTTGAAATTTGATTTTCCAAAAGAAGAAGCGTTGGCTGTTAAATGCGGGAGGTCTAGTAATAGATGTCCCGTCACTGATAACATGCTCGCCAAATCCTACCATTGATCGGTCTTGAGACTGTTAAGTCCTTTACACAAGAAACTAGCTTTAATACCAAATGTTAGGATAGGATTTGACTAAGAGGAAGGGTGAATTAGTCTAATTAAAATTTTCGCAAACGTTGAAACATAAAATAGAGTATGGAAGAAGTGAACAAAGTGATTTATCCTGGTTCAGTCCTCTTGACTTACGTCCAATCCTCAGAATCCTCTGAGCTTCTCAAATCCACTAATCTCAAAAGATTACAACAACTCAGAAGAAGGACTCTCCCCCTTCCTAACTAAATTTAACCCACTAACACTTTGCTCGTGTCTGTCCCACTCAAGATTTTCCAATCTTGAGTTTCTCTCACAGAATAAATGATTGTACAAGAATATTCTCCTTTCTGAGAATTAAATGATGAACACTGAAGCTCTTAAGTATGAGAGAATGAAAACAAAGGAAGTAGATGAATATCAATTAATTCGATATCAGTCGTGTGTATCTCTGTCTTCTGAAACTTGAATTCTTCACCTTTTATAGTTGAGGAGAATTAAATATCCCTTAGAAACATTCAAGTTTCCGTTAGACTCAACCTCATCGTTCACCTTCCTGCAATAGATGCTTCTAACAGTAGGTAGGGTGGTTTCTGCATTTTTGTTCGTTGAATTTCCTTCTGGTGAAGCAATCAGAATTTCGTTCTCTGTTAATCATTAAAGTAAATGAGCATTTATGATGGTAGATGAGATTCAAATAAATGTTGCATGAAACAGGAAAGATTTGATATTAATGAAAAGCATCTGACACGCTGCGTAACTGTCAGATAAAGCAAACTCGAGTTATGCTTGCTGAGAACTCAAGTTATTGAAGAAATATCAAAGTAGAATTCACACAACTTTTGTTGTAACTCGAGTTTTAATAAGAGTTTTGATAAAACTTGAGTTATAAAACTTAAAACTCGGGTTTTCACAGGTTTCTGTAAGCTAAGTCATTTTATGCTCTTCGAAACTCGAGTTCCATACTCCATTGAGTATTTTCAAATCACAACTTTCATAGCAACTCGAGTTTCCTTGGGAGTTTTGAATTTAGAAAAATTTTCATCTCGAAACTCGAGTTTCATTTCATAAAACTCTAGTTATGCTGAAATTCTTAAAGAAACTTCAAGTTTTGGAAAGAAGTTTTGTAGTTAAAGAATTTTTCAGAGCTCGAAACTCGAGTTATACTAAAACTTTTGCTAAAACCTCAAGTTGTGAGGGAAGTTTTGATTCTCTTTCTTCGAAACTCGAGTTCTAATACTCATAACTCGAGTTCCATCAAAACTTTTATTGAAACTTCAAGTTTTGGAAAGAAGTTTTGAGTTTCAAATATCCTTCAGAGCCCAAAACTCGAGTTCTATAAAACGAAACTCGAGTTTCACCAAAACTTCCATTGAAACTTGAGTTTTCTCTAAGAGTTCTGATTTTCTAAAACACTTTTAACATTCGAAACTCGAGTTCTATAACACAACTCGAGTTGTGTCAAAACTTTTGTTCAAACTTGAGTTCTACTGAGAGTTTTGCATTTCTAAAGCTTTTTCCAAAACCTGAGACTTGAGTTTTGACTCTCAGAACTCGAGTTTTGACAGAACTTCAATCAAAACTTTAGTTCTCTTGAAAGTTTTGGATTTTGAAAACATTTTTAAACAATGTAACTCGAGTTCTCTCAATAATTTCATCAAAACTCGAAGATTACATAAACTTTTCTGAAAACAATGAATTTTAACCATAAGTTCAAAAACTTATTTGTCATCATCAAAACATTATCTCAACAGATGGGCCTCTTAGAAAAGTTCATTACTAAATTAGCACTTTCATCCCTTTATAAATTTACTAAGTCAACATTTTTTATCAGATGAAACTAACTACATTAAGAATAAATGAGTCAACATTTTTCTGAAATTGCACGTTTTGAACTCAATAAACTAAATTGAAACTTAATGTAAACTTAAAAGAATAAATATATTTTTTAGTCTTTTAATTATTAGATTTATCTCTGGCTTAAATCTGAATGTAAAATTTATAAAAAAAATGATTTTTCTTATTAGAAAAATCACATATTTATGTATAAATTGCTTCTGTCCAAAAATTTTATTAACCAACTTTTCAGAATAAAGTTCCTTTATTTGATTTGAAGAGAAGGGTGGGAAAATAATGGGATAGAAAAAATGACTGTAGAAATAAAAAATATCACATAGGTCTTTAGATGAAATATTAATGTAAAAAATATTTACTACTTTAATAATTAAAAAATATCATAGATATTTCTCTTCTCAATTGTAAGCATCCTCACTTTTGTACGCAATTCCCATCAGCATCCTCACTTTTGTTTAACTATATATAAATGAATTCACCAAACATTTTTCTCTACATTTAACTTACTTAATCTACCCAATAAAAATTAATTAGCTCTTATGTTAAAGTTCGGACATAGTATGTAATAATTTTATATGAGTTCAAATTCTTGAAAGTTAAAATATATTTAGTAAGATTGACTCATTGGTCAACATTATATTTTCATAGAAAAAATGAATGAACTATACAAAACTTGTGTGGAGGGTTATTACTTATTGGTCCATCCTCTCTTATTTTCCCAAGGTCTTTTCATTAATTTAACCAAAACTGTGTTAGAAAAATAAAATTTGCCTCATCCCACATCTAACTTTTTTTTTTCTTTTCAACTAAAAAAGTTTTAAAAGTAACAACAGAAATAATTTTAAATAAGTAGGATTATTTTTAAATATAATCATAATATTTTTATGTACCTAATCTCTTACCTTTTTCTGACCAAATATAATTTATTACTTATAAATATGCTTCATTCATAATTCATTTGTAGTTGTCACGTCCAAGATAAGATAACTATTTTAACTAAAAATAAAATAGTATTCAATAGAGATATACAATACATTTTGAATCTGAGGCAAATTAAATGGAAATTTTCTTCTATCAATGTATGATAATACTAATTGATAAAGACACAATAAGAATCATGGAATTTTCTTGGGAGAATTACTATAGGGTCTCAAATAAGAAAATTAATATCAACAAAGTCCCTAGATGTTGTTAATAGTAGCTGCTTCAGTTGTCAATGAGACCTTACTGATATTAATTCTCTTGAGATTCTACAGTAATTCCCCCAATTTTTTCTTGGTCCCTCTTTTGCCAAATGCCTTTCCAAATTGATAAGCAAATTTTTCCACATTAATGTTTACTTCAAATGAAGTAATTTTTTTTATTCGATCTGGCTTCTCTCCTTCACCTTCTTCATCATCATTGGATCAAGATCCAATGGTCCACATTTAATATTTTATAAAAAATATCATTATAATTTTGTGTAAAAATATATAAATAAATTTAACCAGTTAAAACTTGATCCGGACAGTTCAAGCTATAGATTATTATTAATTTAAATTAAATTTTTCCACTTTTTTTACTATAGTCATGAGTTGTACGGATCAAATTTTAACAATTTAAATTTATTTATAAATTTTATATAAAATTATATTGATATTTTAATAAAATATTAAATACGAATAATCTCTTTTGCCTTGTTTTAAATTCTTCACCTTTTGTAAGTCTTCATTTCTGTTTACCATCAAATTAATGATGTCTGACTATCAACATCAACTTTTTTAGTCGAGTAATTTTCTCTCTCAGTTTTGTTAAAATTTAAAAAATATATTACTTCCAATATTTAATTTAAGAGTTAAATAAGAGTTTATTTTAGTCCTAAATATTAGACCTCAATCCATTTTATCTTCCACATATATAATTTCCCTTCCTTCAAAATTTAAAAGTTAAAGACTTTCCATCAAAGGATGCACATATATTTAACATAGGTGTTTTAGAAAAATCAACACTAATTTATCACAGATAACTAATTTAACTATTTTTTCTAATGTTTATGAATTAGATTTGTGTTCTTATATTAAGGATTAGAGATAATAATACATATAAAAATTATACGAAAATTCCAATGTGAGAAATAGTAAACAATCCCCATTCCCACTTTGAACTTGTCTTTGGACCCAATAATTTTGTGCAGACATCCCTTTAGTGCCTTTTTCTAGTGTTAATTATCCCTTTCATTATAACTATATGCAAATGACTTCACCTAAGATTGATCTATGTGCTTGCAAAAAACACAAGAATTCAAAGGAAAAAATAATTGTTTTTCTATACATGTACGTGTTGGACGTTATACAGTTTTACTTGATTGCAAATTCTAGAAAGGTACTAAATTTTGTTAGAAGCAATAAATATATTATAGATATAATTTTTTAAGTGTACCTTTATTTATGAAGAGGATGAACGTAAGATAGGATAAGTCAAAAAAAGATATGAGAGAGACATTTATTTAACTAAGCAAAATAATAAAAAAAAATCATTAAATAATGAGATAAACCCAATTTATTGCCTATAAAAAGGATCCACCTATGACTAATTGATCAATATTATATTTTTGGTACGAAAATGAGTGAACTATGTGAAACTTATGTAGAGGTTTCTAGGTCCTTCATTCTCTCTTCTTTTCAATTTAATAGAAAATTTTTCACATTAAAGGAAAAAAAAAAAGGTTCCCTCATCTCACAATAATTTCACATCAAATAAAATGAAAACATACATTTAATTTGTTTTCTTTATAACTATAAAATTTTTTAAGAAAATCATAACAATATTTTTACGCATAAATCTTGCTTTTCTATTATTTTCTTGCCAAATATAATTTCTACTTGTGAATGCTTCATAATTCATTTGTTGATATGTGAAAAATAGAAATTATAACGCTATAAAAAATAATTATTAAAAACAAAATAGTATTCAATACAAATATATGGGACATTTGGAATCTCAGAAAAATTAAAAGGTCATGCTCTTCTCCTATCAACGTATGATAGTATTAATTGATCAAGAAACAGCAACAATCATGGAATTTTCTTCTCCACTCTTGTGCCAATTGCCTTTTCAAATTTTTGAAAGTAAGAAAATATGGTTGGTAATCGTTTTCCACATATGATTGACTCATTGGTCAACATTATGTTTTCATAGAAAAAATGGTCATTACTTATTGGTCCAACCTCTTTTATTTTCCGAAGGTCTTTTCATCAATTTAAGCAAAACTTTTTCCCGTTGTAAAAATAAAAATTTTCCTCATCTTACAATAATTTCACCTCAAATAAAACGAAAACATATATCTAAATTTTTTTTTCAACTCAAAAATTTTAAAAAAATAAAAACCAAAATAATTTTAAATGAGCAAGAGTATTTTTTTAAAAATATAATTATAATACTTTTACGTATATAATCTCTTACCTTTTTCTGACCAAATGTGATTTCTTGATTCATAGGATAACTATTATGACTAAAAACAAAATAGTATTCGATAGAAATATATAGAACATTTTGAATCTGAGGCAAATTAAATGGAATTTTTTTTTTCTATCGATGCATGATAATACTAATTGATAAAGATACAACAAGAATCATGAAATTTTCTTCTTCATACCTCTTTTGCCATATGCCTTTCCAAATTTTTCTACATGAGAAAAGTAAAAGATTCCTCTTACCGTAATCTTTACCTCAAATAAAATAAACTTTCTTCTATTAAAGCTATACTAATTTCTCATTTCTTCGGTCTATATTAAAGTAGCCTTTATCTTTTACAAGTTTTCTTTTTGTATTTGTTATGTGTGACTATTTACATCAATTTTTTTACGAAAACAATTTATCTCCTTTAGTTTGTTTATAATACAAGTCATTTGCAGTATAATTAATGTTTATTTTTCAATCATATTCTTTTCATCAAATTTGACTCATTGTATTTTTTTTTCTTTTGCTCTCGTTCAAAACCTAATTTAATAAGAATAAATTTGATATATGGTTTAATTTAAACAAATTTAATGAATTAACTATCTATTTTTGTTTTTGATAAGTTAGTTAGAATAACTCATGGTGTTAATCGGAGAAAGGACTTCAAATAAAATAAAATTTTGTCTATTATTGTTATATTAATCTCCCATTCTTCTGTCTATTTTAGAGTAGTCTTCACATTTTATAAGTCTTCTTTTGTATTTGTCATCCAATGATGATGTGAGACTATCAACAACAATTTTTTTAGTAAAACAGTTGATCTCCCTCAGTTTTATTAAAATTATAAAAAAAACATTCAATATATCTTCATGAACTCAATTTTAATATTACTAATAATTTTTGGTAAAGATTCTAAAATACTGAGGGTTTATGTTGAAAAATTTTAAAATGGTAGACTTATTCCCATAATCTAATTATCTCTACTTATTATCATAATCTAATTACCTCTACATCCCTCCAAATTTACTAATTGTGCATCTTAAAAAAAAGTAACATAATAATGAAGTAAATATTAAAAAAAAAAATCCCTCCTCCTTTGTAATTCTGGCTTGATCAGTAACAAACCAATTTATCTTTTCTTTTTATTTCTTTCCAAAAATCGAAGAGGAACTATATTTGTTTAAGTGAAAATTAATTATTTAATCCACATTAGTTTTATTAAGTATGCAATTTCAATCTTTAAACTCTAAGTCGCCACAACTCAATCATTGTACTTTTCTATTATCTCCATCCATCCTTATTCTTTTAAAAAGGATTAATATGCAAAAATCCCTATGAACTTGTGAACTTCTACACAACGCCTAAAATCACCTATAAATTTTTGGGGGAATTACTATAAAGTCACATGCAAGAGAATTAATATCAGAAATGTTCCAAGAAGTTGTCAATACGAGTAACTTGAGTTGTCAATGGTAGTTGCTTGAGTTATCAATGGGACCTTTTTTATATTAATTCTCTTGCATAGGACTTTATAGTAATTCCCCCTAAATTTTTTCAGATGTAAAAATACCCATTAATTTTAAAGTCTGAATTGTTATGAATATTACAATATCAAGTGTGGATGTCCATAGCCCTATCTCTTGGAATTCTACACTTAAAGTTATAACCTACAACATGAATGGCTTCTTGGGAGTTTCATATGGTTAATACACATAATGACCCTTATATTACATATCCTACAATAATGTGTACTTATTCCTTGTTGTTACTCTTGTAATGGAATTAAAGGGTTTGTTGCCTATAAATAGTAGATATGAACCAAGTGGTTGGAAGCTTGAAGAAAATGAATATATTCTCCCCCTTTCTCTCCAAATGCTCACCTGTTTCTCTTATTCTCCTCATTCTCTTCATCTCAATCTCATCTTTATTTCTTATTTTCATAACACGTTATCAGCACGATACTCTACCGGATAAATCTTGTAGATTTTTGTTTGTTGCATAATAAAATCTAGATTGTGTGGTATGTAAGGTTTTTTTTCCTTAGAGTTACTTTAGCAACTCCCTCTACTTTCTCTTATTGCATTTTTTATTTATTTACTCTTGATCAATCTGGGATAATCTGATGAGCCACTATATGGAATTAGTTGATTCTTTTACCGGATATTTTAAACACCGGATTCCATGGCTAGGATTGGAGATTGTTGTTGTTATTCTATTTCAATTTTCTTTACAAGTTATTTGATATTATTGATGTTATTTTGTTTTGGCCTGAAGCTATACTGCTATAATATATTTTGAAAGTATGACCTGAAGTCATATTATCTTAATTATATGGCCAGAAGCCATATCCATTTTATATCTTGAAATGATATAACCAGAAGTTATATCAAATGGCCAAAAGTCATATATCTTTTTTTATATGACAATATAGCGAGAAGCTATATTCATTTAATTCCTTATTATATGGCCAGAAGCCATATATTTCGAGAGCCATGAGGAGGCTATTGCACAACCTGTGGTTGAGATTCAATCACCTTTCATCTGATCCAACGGATAGTCAGAAGTCACATGATTCATTTATCCTGAAGATAAATGACTAAAAGTTATATAATACTGACTTCTTATCATTGGCCTGAAGCCATATGATTTTAATTTATGATATAATATTTTACTTTATATTATTTTTTTATCTTTACGAATTTTATTTAATTATCATTCGTATTATTATATTTGCATTATTACATTTTCTGCTATTTTCTATCTTATTCATTGTTATTTATTTTATGTTATTTATTTACTGTTATTACAATAAACCAGAAGTTTATTGATCAAGACAAATTTATTGTTGGCATGACTTGTTTAATCATCAAAGTCATATATAAGATGCAACATATATTCAAAAATTATGAACTGACATCTATTGAAGAACTAGAAGATTCTTTATGAATAGCCAACATATTATATAGTAAAAAAAAATTATTATGTGCTGTTTGTTCTCAATAGAATATGGATCAAGAGAAAATCATTATTTATGATTTGAAATGGATCTCTACATTTCTGGAAATATCTTTAACTTATATGGATCCATTCAAAAAATATGTAAACCATATATATATTCAATAAATTTGATAGATGCATCTACAATATGGTTACATATGTGATCATTATTAGCTTGCAGCCTGAAGTTTGCAAGATTATTTGAATAAATCATTATGATGATGAGTGCACAATTTCCAGGTTGTACAACCCATAAATCATTTGTTAAAGCCTCCGTGTATAGCTTGATCAATACTTATGAGAACAAGATTTCCATTTCAGTGTTGGCAAAATTGATTTGATATATTGCAGCACTTATACATGTTAAGCCAACAAAATTCTCCCAGTGAAATTGGCTTTTGGTCATGAGTCAGATATTTTCCATCTTAAATATTTGAATGTGCGATGTTTATTCTTATCGATCCACCACTATGCACGTAGATGGAAAGTTGAGATAAATGTTGGGCAAGATTCTCCTCTTTGTTTGTCTCTAAATGAAACGAAATGATGTTTCTAAAGGGAACAAATGGGTTTATGAGACTTGTACTGCATTATTGGTTACTTGTCATTTGATAAAGTTTTTCCACTTGAGGGGAAGAAATTGAGTAGCTGGAAAAGAAAATACATTGAATGCATTATTAATATCAAATGTAGATCCTCAAAAAATATTAGTATGAACCAGATGTTCATCGAATATTGCATTCATGATATATTGCAAAATATCTATCAGATTCAATTACTGACTTAAATGAGAATTACCAATTCTCATATTCCAGCTGAAAATGCTCCAATCAGCATAAATAAGAATGAGACATGCCTAAAGCATGGGAAATCAATAGGTTCCAAATATAACATTTTGGATAAAGAGGAGCATATTATTAAGATGATCATATTGAGGAGGTTGGCACTCTAGAAGAGGCCAAGACATAACTAATTGCAAAAACCTCAAAAGAGATTCAGGCACCTGAAAAGTAATATTGAGATTTTGATAAGTTATGTCGTAATGAGAAAAATGGAACCGAAAAGGATAAAGTTGTCGACAACAGTTTTGTTAATAATATCACGTGATCAAATGAGGATATTCTACATAAATCTGTCATGCAAAATAGACATGAAAGTGATTGGCCATGATCAGAAGTGAAAGGAAAAGACGCAGTGAAAATACGAGTATGCTATTTCGATGTGAGAATTATGGACCTGCAGTCCAAACACATGAAATAGAAATCTATTATATGATATGTGGACATTTATGTGAAAACAAAAGTTCTCATAATGGTATGATGATTGTGATGATATATAAGGTATATTATTTGGTGGTGGATAAAAAATATCACTAGTCTGGCAGAATATATGAAAAATATGCGTCTATTGAAAATTGTTAAAGCCTATGCATATGGCTCATTGGACAGTGAAATGTGCATCAGAATGCTTGAAAGATATATAACACCTAAGCATGTCTGAGTATACCATTCAGTATATAAAATGTTATATGGAATTAACATTTTGAGTATATATATAATTGATTGAAAAATGTATAGAATAAATCAACATATCCAGAAGATATGATTGAGAAATACATTTTTGCATATAATTTGATGACAATGCATTTGTATAGTCAGATAAAAAGAAGATCAACTATCTGGAAAATTATTGATGACATTCGTATTCAAGAAATATGTTTCATTGATAATGAATGATATTATCATTAGAAAGTAATATTGTCATCAGGGGGAGTAAAAGTAATGTTATCAGGGGGAGTAAAAATCGTGTTGTACTCTTTTCCTTAACCAAGGTTTTATCCCACAGGGTTTTTCTGGTAAGGTTTTTAATGAGGCAGCTTCAATATATATTGTGTACTCCTTTCCTTCACTATGTTTTTGTCCCACTGGGTTTTTCATAGTAAGGTTTTAATGAGGCCCAATATCTATCTATGGACATCCAAGGGGGAGTGTTATGAATATTACAATATCAAGTATGGATATCCATAGCCCTATCTCTTGGAATTCTACACTTAAAGTTATAACCTACAACATGAATGGCTTCTTGGGAGTTTCATATGGTTAATACACATAATGACCCTTATGTTACATATCCTACAATAATGTGTACTTATTCCTTGTTGTTACTCTTGTAATGGAATTAAAGGGTTTGTTGCCTATAAATAGTAGATATGAACCAAGTGGTTGGAAGTTTGAACAGAATGAATATATTCTCCCCCTTTCTCTCCAAATGCTCACTTGTTTCTCTTATTCTCCTCATTCTCTTCATCTCAATCTCATCTTTATTTCTTATTTTCATAACATAAAAATGTCACAACTTTTAAAATGACTTATCATTAGTTAGTTTGTGTGATAGGTCCCACCGTTTCGTTCTACAAAAGTAACAGGCCATAACTAATTTTAAATGTTGTGTCCTTTTGCTCATATTTTAAAGTTTATGGATATTTTTATTCTTAAAAAAAGTTTTTGACATTGGGCTTACATTGGATATAAGTTCATGGTGGTGGCCACCGAAGTACACAAGGAAGACAATAATTGAGTCATGAATGTGAATGAAGCATGTTCTTTATTGCTTAACCTGTTCGTTCTTATGGGCTATGCTCTCAGCATTAAATTTGAATACTAAAATATTGGTTTTAATTCTACCTATAAATAAATATTTTTAAATAGTGTATTTATTTTTTTTTAATTTTCTCAATAAAAATCAATTTGCTGTTATATTAAGCACATAAGGTAGTGTTGGATAATTTTATATTATCTCAAATTTAGAAATATTGTTGGCAAGAGATTTTTCAAACCAATTTTTTTTTTTTGCCAATCAAACATGATTGACTTATTGTTCAACATAATATTTTAATAGAGAAATGGGTAAATCATACAAAACTTGTGTGGATGGTTATTGACTTCTTGGCCCATCCTCTCTTAATGAAAACATTTCCCCATTGGAAACATAAAAGTTGGCTAATCTCACAATAATTTCACCTCAAATAAATTGAAAACATATATCTAATTTTTTGTCTTTTCAATTAAAAATTTGAAAAATAAACGACAGAAATAATTTTAAATGAGCAGTAGTATTTTTAAATATAATCAAAAAAAATTTCGTATATGATTTCTTACTTTTTTTTCCTGACCAAATATAATTTCTTACTTATAAATGCTACATTCAAAATAGTATTCAATACAGGAAATTTTGAATATGAGGCAAATTAAATGGAAATTTTTTTCAATTATCAATGTATGATAGTATTAATTCGTAAAGACACAACAAGAATCATAAAATTTTCCTCATCATTTGTCATTTGCAAATGCCTTTTTAAATTGATCAGCAAATTTTTTCTATATAAGTAAAGTAAAAGATTCTCACCGTAATGTTTACTTCAAATAAAA
The DNA here is from genome assembly GCA_006871305.1 of Vachellia collinsii. Lineage (NCBI taxonomy): Eukaryota > Viridiplantae > Streptophyta > Magnoliopsida > Fabales > Fabaceae > Vachellia > Vachellia collinsii. The sequence continues at coordinate 16,241 of QFDD01000045.1, read as the reverse complement.
TACTTTTTTTTCTATGATTGCTAAGAAAAGTAAAAGATCCGGTTCCTCTTCTTTACCTCCCTTATCACCATTGGGTCAAGATTCAATTTTCCACATTTAATATTTTATAAAAATATCATTATGATTTTGTCTAAAAATATATAAATAAATTTAAACAATTAGAATTTGATCCGATGGTTCACAGCTATAGATTATTATTAATTTAAAGTAAATTTTCTCCACCTTTTTACTATAGTCATGAGTTGTTCGGATCAAATTTTAACACTTTAAATTTTTTCATAAATTCTTATAAAAAATTATATTGATATTTTTATAAAATATTAAATATGAAAAATTACATCTAGATCCAATGGGGATGAAAGGGCCAAGGGGTAAACAAGAGCAACATGTGGGGAAGTAAAGGAGGGGAGTCAGTTCTCTACTTGAATAATTCCTCATCTCTTTTGCCCAGTTTTAAAGTCTTCACCTTCTGTAAGTTTTTTTTACGGTTTGTCATCAAATAATGCGAGACTATCAATATCAACTTTTTTTAGCGTAGCACTTTTCTTCTTCATTTTGTTAAAATCTAAAAAATATATTACCTCAAGTCTTTAATGTAAAAGTTAAATAAAAGTTTATTTTATTTCTAAATATTATACCTCAATCCACTTCCTCTTCCACATGTTTAATTTTCCTCCATTCAAAATATCTTTATTGATAGTGGATGTTAAAGGGTTCCTATCAAACAATATATCATATGCACATAAATTTAACATGAATGTTTTAGAAAAGTCAACACCAATTTATCGCAAATAACTAATTTAAGTACTTTTCTTAATATTTATAAATTAGTTTTTACCCCTTATATTGAGGATGAGGGACACTAACAGATATTTCACATTTCAATTATACAAAAATTCCAATGTGAGGATAGTAAGCAATCCCCATTCCCACCTTGAACTTGTCTTTGGGCCCAATAGTTTTGTTTAGACATACATTTAGTGCCTTTTCCTAGTATTAATTGTCCCTTCCATTATAACTATATGTAAATGACTTCACCTAACATTTATCAATGTGTTTGCAAATCACACAAGAATTTAAAGGAAAAAACAAGTGTTTCTCTATACGTGTGTTGGACATTATAGGATTTTCTATGGACAAATTATTCAAACTTTGATGAATAAATTTATTTAATAAATGTTTATATTTGACAATGTTACTTGATTATAAATTCTAGAAAGCAGAGACATGCTAAATTTTGTTAGAAGTAACAAATGTATTAGAGATATAATTTTTCTAAGTATACCCTCATTTATGAAGAGGATGAGTGTGAGACAGAATAAGTGAAGAAAAGATATGAGAGGGATACATAATTAATTAATGATGATAATAAAAAAATTATTAAATAATTAGATAAATCCAATTTATTACTTATAAAAAGAATCAACCTATGACTAACTGATCAACATTATATTTTTGTACAAAAAAGAGTGAACTATGCGAAGCTTGTGCAGAGGTTTCTAGGTCCATTATTCTCTCGTGTACTTCAAAGATCTTTTCAATTTAATAGAAAATTTTCCACATCAAAGGGAGAAAAAAACATTCCCTCATCTCACAATAATTTCACCTCAAATAAAATGAAAACATACATTTAATTTGTTTTCTTTTCAATTATAAATTTTAAAAAATTATCATAACAATATTTTTACTCATAAATCTTGTTTTTCTATGATTTTCTAGCCAAATATAATTTCTACTTGTAAATACATCATAATTCATTTGTTAATATGTGAAAAATAACTATTATAACACTACAAAAAATAATTATTAAAAACAAAATAGTATTCAATACAAATATATGGGACATTTGGAATCTCAGGAAAATTAAAAGGGCATGCTCTTCTCCTATCAATGTATGATAGTACTAATTGACCAAGGCAGTGAGGCGCAGCAAGAATTATGGAATTTTCTTCTCCACTCTTATGCCAAATGCCTTTTCAAATTTTTTCAGACTACTAGAAGAACTAGAGTCCAAACAAGCGCAAAAAAGAATATATATATATATATATAGAGAGAGAGAGAGAGAGAGAGAGAGAGAGAGAGAGAGAGGAGGGAGTGAGAGTGAAAGGGTCGGAAAACTCAGTGATTGGTATAAGTATAACTGATGGGAAGGTTCTCTATTTACAAAAAATAGCTGTGGAAATTTTGGGTACTCAAAATGTCCACAACCATTATCAGATGAGAGATTTTCTCAAGCTCTCATTTGACACAATTAAATAGAATTTAAATTAAATATATTTATATTCATTGTATAACTTATGATGGATTATTGAAATGTTATAAACTAAATGCTCAACATTTAATTTATATATTTAAATACCTTTGGGATCTTTATATGACTTACAATTGAGTCAGCAATCTATCTTTTTTCTAGAAATTTTTTGATTAATTAAACACATAATAAATTAATCATTAATATCAGAAATAATTCTAATTTCCTGGTGTCATCATTTACTCAACTGATACTCATTGCTGAGACCGCACATTTTTCTCATTTGATCGATTAATTAATTAATATGTTAATGAGGAATTATTCAAATTTCCCAATTAATTGATCCGGTCCATCAAGGGTGGATCTAGATCCAAAAATCCTACAACTTCAAATAAAATAATTTTTTTCTATCACTACCGGATCCGGCTCCTCTCCTTTACCTTTACTTTTACCTTTACCTTTACCTCCTTCATCATCATTGGATCAAGATCTAACAATCCACATTTAATATTTTATAAAAATATTAATATAATTTTGTATAAAAACATCTAAATAAATTTAAAATGTTAAAAAAAATTGATCTAATTAGTTCACAACTATAGATTATTATTATTATAAAGATAAATTTTTTCCACTTTTTTTACTGTAGTTATAAACTGTTGGAATCAAATTTTAATGATTGAAATATATTTTTATATAAAATGATAATAATATTTTAATAAAATAATAAATATGAGTCATTGGATCTTGATCCAATGGCGATGAAAGCGGTAAATGAGAGGAAAAAGCGTGGGAAGTTAATGAAGAGAATCCATTCCCTACTTTGATAATTCCTTATTTCCTCATCTTTTCTACCTGGTTTTAAAGTTTTCCAATTTTGTAAGCCTTCTTTTTCTTTTTTTGTCATCAAATGAAGTTTGACTATCAACATCAATTTTTTTAGTGTAGCACTTAGCTACCTGAATTTTATTGAAATTTAAAAAATATATCACATCCGATCTTTAATATAAAAATTATATACAAGTTCATTTTAATCTTAAATATTAGAGCTCAATCCATTTTGTTTTTCACATATATAATCCCCCCTCAAAAAATCCTAATTACCAGCATGAGTTAAAGGGTTTCCATCAAATAGTACCAAAGATGCATGTATATTTAACATTAGTGTTTTAGAGAAATTAGCACCGATTTATTATAAATATTTATAATATTGAAAATTAATCATCCATCTCGATATTGAGGATGGAAGACAGCGATAGATATATTACTTCTCAATTATACAAAAATTCCAATGTAAAAATGGTAAGAAATCCCCATTACCATTCCACTTTGATATGATCAAGTTTTGTCTTGACAAGCATTAGTGTTTTTTCTAGTCTTAATTATCCAATGACTTCACCTAACATTGACATAAGAATTAAAAGGACAAAAAGAAGTGTTTTTCTATGGGTATGTTTGACATTAAGGATTTTCTATATACAAATTATTCAAATTTTGATTAATAAATATTTATATTTGAGAATGTCACTTGATGACAAATTATTGAAAGTAGTGGCATACTAAAATTTTGTTAAAAGCAAGAAATGTATTAACGATATAATTTTTTTTAAGTCTACCCTCATTTATGAAGAAGATAAGTGAGATAGAGAATGGATGGAAAATGGGATGAGAGAGAACCTGAGGAATAGAAATACATAATTAATTAATGGTAATAACGATGAAAGAATGTATTAGATTATTAGATAAACCCAATTTATTAGTTGTAAAAAGGATCAACCTATATGAGAGAATGTTGCTTAAGAAAACTACCGGAATAGTTGTCAAACTTTTTCATATAAAATACACTAATTGAATAACATTATATTTTTCATAGAAAAATGAGTGCACTATGCAAAACTTGTGTGAGGTTTCTAGGTCCATTATGCTCTTTTAGGCTGATTTGGTTCCCTGAAAATTCATGAATAGAAATAGAAAATGTGGATTTTTTTATTGATGGGAAACATTTGTTGACAAAAAAGATGGGAACCAATTCTGGGGGAAGGTGATTTTCCTTTAAAGATGGAAAATTAATTTTTTATACTTGGAAGCGTATGTTCTAAGTTAGAAATGAACTTGTGCGTGAAGCAAAAGAAACAGGAAAAAAAGAATGAAAGTGTGATAAATGTTAAATTAAGAAAGAAGGGGAGCTCACATGTGGGAGCCATGGTTGAAAATTTAAGAAGATGCTTTTGCCTAAATGTTTGAAAAATAAAAATATACTTGGTATTCGTTTTTGACGTATGATTGACTCATTGGACAACATTTTATTTTCATAGAAACAATGAGTCAACTATATAAATAAAACTTGTGTGGAGGGCTAATGTACTTATTGGTCCATCCTCTCTTATTTTCCAAAGGTCTTTTCATCAATTTAAACAAAACTTATGTGCCTCATCTCACAATAATTTCACCTCAAATAAAATGATCACATATATCTAACTTTCACTTTTTTTTCTTTTCAACTAAAATTTTTTTAAAAATCTCATAACTTTTTCTGATCAAATATAATTTCTTGCTTATAATTCATTTGTTGTTGCCATTTACAAGATAAGATAACTATTATGATTAAAAAAAATAGTATTATTTTTTTACTAGAATAAAAAATATTATTCAATAGAGCTATATAGGACATTTTGAATGAGAGTCAAATTAAATGGAAATTTTCTTCTGCTATTCTTGCTACATAAAATAATTTTTTTCCTATTGCTGCAATACTAATTTCTCATTTCTTCAGTTTATTTTAAAGTAGTCTTAACCTTTTATAAATTTTCTTTTGTATTTTTTATCAAATGATATATAACTGTCAACATCAATGTTTTAAAAAAACTCCCCCTCCTTTTAAATTTTGGCTTGATCAGTAGGTAGTAGCCAACCAATTTTTCTTTTCTTTTTCTTTCTTTCAAAAAATCGAAGAGGAACTATATTTGTTTAAGTGAAAACTAATTATTTAATAAATATAGTTTTAATGAGTTTGTAATTTAGTCCTTATACTCTAAGTTATGACGAATCACTTATTGTACTTTTCTCTATGATCTCCACCCATCCTTAATTACTTTTATAAAAAATGACTAAAATGTAAAGATATTCATGAACTTCTACCCAAAGTGTAAAAATACTTATAAATTTTTCAAGTGTAAAAATACCCATTAACTTTAAAGTCAGAATAAAAATGACATAATCATTAAAATAACTTAACTTCTATTAATTTTTATGGTAGGTCCCACTGTTTCTTTCTACACAATGTTGTGTTCTTTTTGCTGGTAATTTAAAGTACGAGGAAGACATCGATTGGGTCATGAATCTGAAGGAAGTATGTTCCTTATTGCTTCCTTTGTTTGTCCTTATGGGCTATGCTCCAAGCATTGAATCTGAATCTTCAAATATTTGTTTTGCTTCTTGTTACAGCCGGTTTGCTACTATCCTTTGCGGTTGTTGTTTTGACTTTATATATAAATACTTTTAAATAATATATTTAGTTTTATTAATTTTTTTTAACAAAAGTTAATTTGTTATAATATTAAGCACTACTATTTCATAATTTTTTATGATTTCAAATTCTTGAAAGTAGAAATATATAGTTGGCAAACAATGTTCCAAGCATGATTTACTCATTGTTCAACTTTATATTTTAATAGAAAAATGAGTTAACAATAAAAAACATGACTAGATTGACTTATTGGTCCATCCTCTCTTAAATGAAAACTTTTGCCGTTGGAAAAGCAGGTTAATCTCAGAATAATTTCACCTCAAATAAGATGAAAACATACATCTAATTTTTTTTTTCCCTTTTCAACTAAAGAATTAAAAAAAATAACAACAGAAATAATTTTAATTGAGCAGTAGTATTTTTTAAATATAATAATAATTTTTTTTGCCTATATGATCTCTTACTTTTTTAATGATCAAATATAATTTCTTATTTATAAATGCTTCATTCAAAATAGTATTCAATATTGGAAATTTTGAATCTGAGGCAAATTAAATGCAAATTTTCTTCTTGATCCCTCTTTTGCCAAATGCCTTTTCAAATTGATGATCAAATTTTTTCATATAAGAAAAGTAAAAGATTCCTCTCACCGTAATGTTTACTTCAAATAAGATAATTTTTTTTTATCATTACTGGATCCAACTTCTCTCATTTACTCCCTTCATCACCATTGGATCAAGATCCAATGGTCCGCATTTAATATTTTCTAAAAATGTTATCATAATTTTGTATAAAAATATGTAAATAAATTTAAACAGTTAAAATTTGATCTGCATAGTTGACAGCTATAGATTATTATTAATTTAAAGTTAATTTTTTCCACTTCTTTTACTATAGTCATAAGTTGGTCAAATCAAATTTTAACAATTTAAATTTAATTATAAATTTAAATATAAAAGCATATTGATATTTTATATAAATACTAAATATGAATCATTATGTCTTGATCCAATGAGCAAGAAAGGGCCAGGGGGTAAATGAGAGGGAAGGTTAAGGAGGTAAGCTCGTTCCCTACTTTCATGATTACTCATCTCTTCTGTCGTGTTTTGAAGTCTTTACCTTTTGAAGGTCTTTCTTTCTATTTGTCATCAAATGATGTGTGACTATAACATCAATTTTTTTTAATAGACCACTTTTCTCCCTCAATTTTGTTAAAATTTAAAAAATATATCACCTCCGGTTTTTAATGTAAAAGTTAAATAAGAGTTTTTTTTAATCCTAAATATTAGACCTCAATCAATTTTTCTTCCACATATAATTTTCCTCCCTTCAAAATATCTTTATTGATAGTGCTTCCATCAAACAGCACCTCCAATCACATAAATTTAACATGGGTATTTTAGAAAAGTCAATACCAATTTATCACATATAACTAACTTAACTATTTTTTCTAATATTTATAAATTAGTTTTTTTTGCCTCATATATTAAGGATGAGAGACACTAATAGATATTTCACATCTCAATTATACAAAAATTCCAATGTGATAATAGTATACAATCCCCATTCTCACTATGAACTTGTGTTTAGACCCAGTAGTTTTGTCTAGACATATTTTCAGTGTCTTTTTTTCTAAGAAAAACACATTTGTTAGTATCTATACTTGTTTTTTAATTTTCAACTTGGTTGCTTTTAAAAATACCCCCCACCAACAAGCCCCAACACCCCCTTAATAATTAAAAAAAAGTTATTTTTTAATTTTCTTAAATCCTCCCAAAATGCCAAAAAAAAACCCTACAAATTATATGTAATTACTTAATCATTTAATGTGGTATAAAATTTATCTTTACATCACAAGTTGTTATGCATTACTATTATAGTTTAGTTGTAATTTCTTTAGAGTATGAAAATCACAACTGACTCTAAAGAAATCACAACTGAACTATACTAGTAAGGCATAGCAACTTGTGGTGGGAAGATAAATTTTATACCATATTAAATTATTAATTAATTAAATATAATTTGTAGGATTTTTTTGGTATTTTGGGAGGATTTAAGAAAATTAAAAAATAACTTTTTTTTTCATTATTAAGGGGACATTGGGGCTTGTTGGGGGGTATTTTTAAAAGCAACCAAGTTAGTGTGAACGAGTTCCAACTTTTTTTTAAGAAAAATAAACAATATTCCTAAATTCATTTACGCTGGGAATGAGTTTAGGTTTGTTATGAACGAGTTCAGTGGACTCCATTTATCAGTATAGTATTTTGGTAAATAAATTTTGAAATGTAGTGTTTTGGTAAATTATTTTACTGTAGATTTGTAAAAAAAAATGCAGCTGGACAATTAAAATAGGAAGGCTGCCACATCATACAATTTAAATAGATAGGTGGAGTACAACTGGACAAACAGTAGGGTTCTCAACTTAAACTTAACGGATGATTCAACAAATTTAACCGCAATAACATTTTAGGGTCACTTTAAAATGATGACAGATATTTTTACTTCAAAAATTTATTTATGGTACCAACAATTCTTTTTGAAAAAGATAAATGGTACTTTTGTACCTTTTCCCAATTAATTAAGGTTAACAATGACAAATGTATTAAATTACTAAATAAACCTAGTATATTACTTTAAAAAGGATCAATCCATGTAAGAATGTTGCTTAAAAAAAACTATCAGAATAGTTGAGAAACTTTTTCCTTGTATAATAGACTAATTGATCAACATTATATTTTCCATAGGTTTATTATCCTCTCTCAAGCTCTGATTGGTTCGCTGAAAATCCAGGAAAGGAAACGTAAAATGTGGATTTTTCATTGATGATAAACGTTTGGTTGACAAAAGAGATAGAAGCTGATTTTCTGATTATAGGCGATTTTCCTTTAAAAATAGGAAAACCGGTTCCCAACATTTTCTGCCAACAGCAATCTTAATAGCTTTAACTACTTAATTTGAACATTCAAATATTCACATAAAAATTCCTCCAATAAAACACCTAATGTAATACCCATTGCAGAACAAATTACCCCAAAACAGTTTGTTCTCATTTAATAATTCCAATTTTTAGTGAAACGGAGTCATATAATAGTTTCATCATTGTATTAAGCATAAATAAACTCAAGCATTATGGTAAAATTGTGACGACAGGAGAAAAGGGTTATACTGCACTAGGCTATATAATTTGTGTTTATTTGTTTGTACTGTTTTACTTGTTTGTTAGTTAAATTTTTTTGTTTTGGATCGGTTCCTTTTGTTCTTCTATGAAGGGGGAAAATCCACCCAAGTGGTGCAGCACTTCATTCAACATTTGGGTCTGTTCGGTATGAGCAGAGGTGAGAGGAAATGAGCGGACGGAAAAAAATTTTCAGTTGAATTTTAAAAAAATAGAAAAGTGGGGTTTAAAGTTTTAAATTAAGTTTTCTTACATTTTCATCAAAATTAATTTTAAATTTTCGATTTTTTAATGATAGGTGATTTTCCTTTAAAAATTTAGAAATTATTAGGTGATTTGTTTTAAATTTAACTCCCAAAAATTCCCCATCGCCTCCCCCTGCAAATCTTTCATACCAAACACGCCTTTGGGAGAGGAGGAAAAGTTAGAGGAGGATAAACATTTTTGAATTGGATTTAAAAGAATAACGAGTTGGAGTCCAATTCGTTTTTAATGTTTTTTTTTCTTTTTTATCTTTTTTCATTTTGTGATTTATTTTATAATATTAGATCCATTATGTTTATTGCCAATCCAACAATCTTTCATTTCTCTTCTTCCCTCTTTTTTTAACATTTTCTTTATATTTAGCCCCCCTTCATATATACTTGTGTGTAGCACAAAGCACCTTTCTCATAAAGTTGTGCATGATGCGTCAATTTTCTTCACCAAATAGATGGAAGGTTGTAGATATGGGTGTGAGTGGTTGTGCCTCACCCCAAAAAGAAAACATAAAACTTAAACAAATTTTAAAATAATCTCATTCCCTAAAATTTCTTCTAATAATATATTTCACACATAATAGGTAGATTAATTAAATAGCTCGTGATAAATATAGATAAATTTCATAATTGAATTGTTTCTAAGATATTTGAGGATCGAGACAAAATCACCAATTATCCATGGACCAAAATAAAATACAGACAATTTCTAAATTCAGCCCACTACATTCAATTTCAAAGAATTCAAGAGAACGTTGTCCCTTAATGGCCCAATAATCATGTATAACAGAAATGGACTTTCTTATGACCAAAACTTTCTGGCCCATTTGTTGGGTCCAGTACAACATCCCATATGACAGTTCAAAGATCATGTAGGATGCTTCTCACTGAAATGAGTGTTCAACTATTGACAAAAAGTAAACAAAAACTCTGAACAGTATGAATAAAGGTTAGTTCAATTGATAAGAAATTGGTTCACAGCTTATAAGATTATAAGTTTAAAGCTTGCTATCAATATGAAGACTTTGTTAAAGACCTAACAAACCTAGATCTTTTTGCAGAGAAACAATTTTCAACAGTATTATATGAAGGTATAAAACTGAACCTTTAGAATGCTCAACATGCTATATGAATATTCAACATAATAATCTAATAATTTAATGCTTGTAGTTAGGGCTGTAAAAAAAACCCGGTCTAAGCAAATCCAATCCTATCCAACGAAGCCCGGTTCGGTCAACAAAAAATTACTGCCCAAATAAAAAATTGGCTAGTCCAGATTGGGTTTCGGGTTGCCTTTTCAAACTAGGGTTCCACTTCTATTCTTCGTCTACGGTGACGCGTCATTCTTCCCTCTTCATTGTGGCTGTTCGCTAGTTCTTCTTCTTTTCTTCATCAGCATCATTTATTCTTCTTCAGTTCGTTTCCTACTTTACTAGCACAATCTTCAAGCATATTTGAAAAATAAGTGTTTCTTTATGATTTTTTCTTTTATTTTCTATTTTTTTGATGCTGGTTGCTTGAATATCTTATTCTTATTTTAATATTTTAAGAGCTTGAAAATAGATTTACAAGTGAAAGTTTTTATGAGAACCAACTTGCAACTTTTTTATTTGTCTTCAATTATTATTTTAATATTTTTTTGTCTTCACAAAGAGGCATGAGTCTCATACTTTTTGTGTTTTGTAACAATATTATAAAAAAAAATATCGGCACATGCTTATTTAGAGGCCTTTCAAGCATGTCAAGAAGCCTAAGCCTATTTTGTTTTGTACAAATATTATTAAAAAAATGATAGAAAAGGATGTTGAACCAAAGACCTATAGCCATTGGATAGAGAAGGCGTACAACTACACAAATGCATTTTTTTTGTTATTTGCTATCCATTATCTATAAACTTAAACTCACTTTATCTACAATTTTTAATAATTAATTATTCTATTTCTACCTTGGTTTTGTTATCACTCTATCCATTACTCATCAATATTACCGTCCTCAATCTTCATTCCATGACTCATCGTCACCATCAATGACCATCTCTATGTCCATTCTTAATTAGTGTTCTTCCATATTTCTTGTTTAATTTTGCTTTTAACAAAATGTCTTGCTCATGCATAGCTACAACTTGGCTCCATGTTTTCCCCTACCTATGCTTTTTCATAGAAATCATCGATTGATCGAGAGATTGATTTTTAAGTCATCGTTGTCATGTGGTGCAGCAAGATATACCCAAACATGACCTACACCGGTGAGAAGATGAATAGGGAGAGCCTGGTTTTAGGAGTGGCACCCATGAAGGTGAAGTTTGAGGCCGTCAAGATAGGGGTCGCCACTGTGATATTTTATAATGCATTTTAGATTATTTTAATGGATTTTTGTGATTTATGATTATTTTTGGCATATTTAAATTCAGGTATGTTTATAAAATTTGATAAAATAATAGGATTTTTTTTATAAGCTTCAGGTTAGGCCTCAGTAAAGGCCAAGCTTAAGCAGTCAAACTGGCTATAGGCCACCCTATTGCAAAACTGGCTTGGACTTTTTAGGGTGAAGCATGCCCCTACTAGCCATCAATAGTCTCCCAACTAGACCCAAATAGTCCTACTCTAGTCTAGCTCAGTCTAGTTTTGACTTACCTTCAGACCAAACCAGATAGACCACTTGCTTAAAATATGAACATGTGCTCTGGACCTTGGGCTAATAGCCTACCCGATCTTTGTGCACCCCTAATTGTAGTGGTTTATTAATACACCACTATCTGTACTTGTATGACCAAATTCATTTTGTCAAAAAATTCTAATAGTAGTTATTATGTTTATTGTAAACATATAGTAGTTGGTGGTAAAGTTTTTGATCAATGTCATTTTGCATGACAGAACAAGGATGTGATTGATGCAATTTAGAAAGTTGTTGATTTGCTTCTGATTATGATTGTATATTATTGAATGAGTTTTAAGTAACCTGAAATGAGCCTCTTCACTCATCGGGTAAAACTATAATTTATCCCTTCTCAGATTGTACCTGGTGGGATGCTTGTATACTGGGCCGCCCTTTGTTCTAATTCACCAAATGAAGCAATTAGTGATAAATAAGAGTACAGTTGTGCTAAGTGTATGTAATTCAGAAACAAGGGTGTATCTAATGCCTCCCTAGATATAATACTACTTCTGATTCTTAATATAAGTCACGATTGACTTTATTGAGGAAGATTAAAAAAATTAAATAAACTACTACAGAGTATATATTGTTTAAAATACTAATATGTATCGTTATGTATATCAGTTTACAAGTTTAACAAAATAGTTTGGAAAAATGATAAGTATATAAGTTTATTTAGCTTATTTAATCTCTCAAAAAAGTTAATTGAAGTTTATATTATGAAACAAAGCTAGTATATCGCCAGTGAACATCCATCAGTTGGATAAATTTCTTCTTCCGTTGATATTTATCATATATACTAATTGACTTTGAGGAGCTTAGGACAAGCTAAAGTTGATAATATATATAACTTTAAACAACGAAAAAATTTAAGTCTGTGATGCAATATAGTTCATGGATTATTTTTTATAAAATAAGAGTTCATAAATTAATTGAAATTGTAAGTAAAATTAAAATATAAAAATAAAACAATTGACTATAATAAATGAAATATAAAAAATTGAAAGTTAATAGGGTGGGCACATATGTCCAACTAAAACTAAATTATTGAGATCTACTATCCAAATTAACAAGCTTTATTTTGTTTTATTTCACTTTATTTTATTTTTATCAAAAGCTATCATTTTCAACTTAGAAATTACAAATGAAACAGGCAGATGGGCTCGTGACTTCAATTGCAAACTCAACTCCGTTCCATCAAGTATTGGAGAATTGATCAGAATCGTTAATGGTCTGAATTTGTATTAGTTTCATTATTTTAAGAATATTGTTGCTTTTTGATTGTATTGAAGCTATCGAGTTGTGTATTAAGAGATGTGACAGTAATCACCTCTTCAGATATATTATTTAAAATGGTATGAAAGTCATATATAGGGAGTAACAGTTCAACTTATCCATGTTAGTAGAAAGAACCTTACTATAGTTGGCTGCCTTACGAAAATTCTCCATAGGATGAAAAGTCATTTTTGCATCTTCGATCAACCTCCACCCTTTGGTCATGAAGAGAACCCTCATTAAGGTCATTGACTTCTCGTTCATCCTAATGTTTGATTAGCAATGAAATACAATTTTATTCCAAAGAAAAATTAGAAACATTAAGTATCAAAAAAAAAAAATAGAAACATTTTATACAACATCATGGTACATTATCAAATATAGTACACATTCTAGCTAAAAGTTTAGCAATGTACCTAACACGCCTTACACTATTCAAAAGCCTAAATCATTTAACAATAATTAGAAGCAACAACATACAAAATACTTGTAAAGCGGAACTTCAATCACACTTTTTTTTTCCCTTAAGTACACCAACATGATCGAAATTTGCACCACATGTGATCTAAAAACCCGAAATAAGTATACCTCCATGATCTACTGAAGAGTAAAGGACCAACTACTGTCCAAAATCCTAAAACAAATCCGAATGACATGCTCACATAAAACCAATCAATCCCATTTCCTTTCCCATCTTTGACACCATGGTCATGGTCTAAAACATTGTACGTATCATCACACTTCTTTGGTAGTGGAGGGCCACAAAGATCATTTCCCATGAAACTTAATGCTTTAAAGCTTTGCACTTGAGTTCCTGTTGGAATTTTCCCCATCAAATTGTTGAAAGACAAGTTCAACTTGCTCAAGAAATTCAAATTGGACACGCTTGATGGGATTTCACCCCAAAGTTGATTCTTTGAGATGTCCATTGACTCCAACAATTCCATGTCCCTAATATTTTGAGGAACTTTACCACTCAAGACATTTTTTGACAAGTTCAGAAAATGCAACCCCTCAAGAGATGTAATTTCACTTGGTATCTCACCAAATAATTTATTTTCAGAAAGGTCTATGCTTGTGATGAGGCCCAATGAAGCATATACATCATCTCTACCTTTCAACTCCAAAAGCACATTAGTTATATATGTAGACCAAGAACTTCCATTTGCTCTGCTTTGTATGTTTGATTCTAAGCTTGTATTCTTTACTTGCATAACTTTCAAGTGATTGATGCATTTTGGTATTCGTCCCGTCAAGTAGTTTAGCGTGAAATCCAAGATTTGTAAGGAATTCAAGGAACAAATTTGATTGGGAATATCACCATTGAATTTGTTTGATCTCAAGAGAAGTATCTTCACATTTTGGAGTATGTGTCCAATCCAGGAGGGAATGATTCTTGAGAATTGATTCTCTCCAAGATCCAAGAATACCAATTTAGTATTGTTCTTGAGACAAACGGGAAAATTTCCCGAAAGTGTGTTGTTACAAAGTTGCAACAAGTTCAACCAAGTTAATGATACTATAGATGAGGGCAAGTTCCCATTGAAATGGTTGTTATCGAACTTGATAATCATTAAATTATTTGACCTCATCTTCCAACAATTAGGTATTTCACCTGGCAAATTATTTGATGCCAAGTTGAGATATTTTAACATCATTGGCTCTTCGTTTTCTTGACATAAGAAGGAGGCTATGGATCCAAAAAACCAATTACTTGAGAGGTCTATGTAAGCCACATGAGGTGATATGTATGGTAAAGGACCACTCAAGTGATTTGAACTCAGATCAAGGTATGAGACATTGATGGGATTCTTCAATGTATAAGAAAGCTTTCCATGGATATCATTGTTTGAGAAATCAAAATAAGAAGCATGGGGGAGTTCATACCAAACCCATGCAGGGATAGAATCAGAGATGTTGTTGTTAGCTATGGACAAGGATTGAAGATATTTCAATGACCTAATCCATGATGGAACGTGGGGACCTAAGTGCCATGATGTCATGTACAAGTACTGCAATTCTTGAAAAGAAGGCTTCCAATTAGGAGCTACTTTTAAGCTAAGCTTTTTTTGTGTTACAAAGAATACTTGCAAATTGGTGAAATTAGCAAGGTGATATTTAGTTACAATCCACTGAAAAGATTATTATCCATAACAAGAACTTGTAGTTCAGAAAGTTGTTGGATAACATCAAAAGATTCCCTTCAAATTGATTTTCATCAAGATGGAGAAAATTCAAAGAGGTGAGATTTCCTAAAGATATAGGAAGTGTACCTTTTAAAGAATTGTCAAAAAGATAAAGAACACGGAGATATTTGAAAATCCCAATGTGGGGTGTCAAATGGCCATAAAGTTTGGATCGAGTTATAGAAAGAGTCTGTAGTGTTTTTGAAGCACATCTTGACAATATATCCAATATCAATGAAACTTGTTGTTTGCAGTTTTTGCTAGAAAGAAAAACACTTTTCAAGTTACAGAGATTGCTTAAAGGGCTTGGAAATGGCTCATCCAACTGATTGTATGACAAATCAAGAGTAACCATAGAAGGTAAGTTTTGAATCGTATGTGAAATTGTTCCATGTTAATTGTTCTAAGAGAGATCAAGAGACTTGAGATGGCTTGATTGGAAACGGTTTTGTCGCCTTCCGGTTCGATACAAAATGATTGCTCCAAATTAATGCAGTATAGTGGGCAACCAATCGTTCTTCTCGATGAGCGGTCTATTGGCTATCCTAGTCTAAATTGGTTATTAAAAACATTGTTGAACTTGGGTATGAAAAGGGGGTTTTGGTTTATGGAAACTATGGTGTGATAACTAAACAATGCAAGAAGTAAATCTTTTTGGTATTTTCGTTTAACAATGAAATGGTTGAATTAAATCAAAGATATGAAGAGGTAGGCACTTGATGATGGAAACTCAGCTGTCATTGCTCTCAAAATGATATGGAAATTTATAACTCTCTAAGTCTAGATAAAAACCCCAAGCAATCACTTAGGTCCAATGCTTTAATTGATGAAAACTCCCTTGGATCCAAGTTAATTACCATCTCTTAAAACATTGTTTAAAACCACTTAGAGTGTAATTGAATGGATGATGCAAATGCTCCAATGATTGTAAATCTACAACCAAAGAATCCAAGCACACACCTTAACTACCAAAAAT